>PVJL010005443.1:25773-67103 GCA_004026885.1 Lyroderma lyra | reverse complement strand
CTGTTCTGATTGGGTGTTTTCTGATACCTTATCCTCTAAATCACTAATTTGATCCTCTATTTCATTAATCTACTCTTGATTCCCTCTAATGCAATCTTCGTTTCAGTTTGATTACGTTCTTTATTTCTGACTGCTCTTTTTTTGTTTCCTCTCTCCATTTTTATGTTTCCTATCTCTTCGTTGAAATTCTATCTCAGATCATTGAGCTTCCTTATAACCAGTGTTTTGAACTCTGCATCTGGTAGATGGCTTGTCTCCATTTTGTTCAGTTCTTTTACTGGAGCTTTGTTTTGTTCTTTTATTTGGAACATGTTTCTTTGTCGTCCCATTTTCGCTGCCTCACTGTGTTTGTTTCCATGTATTTGGGAGGGCTGCTATACCCTCTGGTCTTAGTAGAATGGCCTTATGTAGTAGGTGTCCTGTGGGACCAAGTGGTGTATTCTCCTTAGTCACCTGACCCAGGAGCTAGGTGTCTTCCTTGTGTGGGTTGTGTGTCTCTCTTGTTGTAATTTAGCCTTAGTTGCTGTTTGCATGTCATGGGTAGTTTTGAGCCTAAGGTTGTGAAGTCTGGCCATTAATATAGTGGGAGAGCTGTGGTGCAAGGGCTGCCCCTACAGAATAGGGTTCATTTCAGCAGGGCTCTGGTGCCTGCCCAGTGTGCTCTTTGGGTGTGAGAATTTTGGGAGCAACCAGTGATGCTCCGGCTTCGTTGGAAACTGGCCACCAGCTGTGCCTGGCGCCTCCTGAGAAGTAATCTGCTGCTGCCACCTGGTATGAATCACAAAGCTATCTGCAGATGGCCACCACCTGTACTGGGTTTGCAGGTGCCTTAATTGGCCAATCAGCAAACCCAGGAGGAGGCTGTCACTAGTGTCCGCCTTAGGGCCGCTTAGCCAGAGGTAAGGGACATGCTGAAGCTAGATGCTGTTTGTTTGGGTTTTGTAAATCTTGGAGAGATTTTATGAAAGTCTTCAGCATGAGCTAAGATAAGTTGTTTGGAAAAGCCAGTGGAAGCGGCTTGAGGGTGCCTAAAATTTGGGTGGGGTGGAGCCAATGAAAAGTAGTAATAGCATTGGCCCAGCCCCGCTGAATCTCTGAGACTTAAATACAGTGCCTGCCTGTGTTTACACTGGAAGTGGGAGGACTCAACAAAGAAACAATGGCTTCCCCAGGTTCCTCCCTCCGGGAGAGCGCTGCTGATCCAGCCCTTGCCCTGAAGATAGCCAATTTATTTTTCACCCAATATGTTATGGGTGCCTTTGGAGTGGTTGCCCCAGGGATGGAACTCCAGAGAGAGTGAGTACATCAGCGAGTATGTCTGGGCACCAGTGCTCTAAGAGGCACACCTAGGACTGCAGCCACATTTTAGCTCTCTCAACCACAGCCTCTGCTGGTGTTCCAGCCAGAGGTTATGGGGACTTCTCTCCCCAGCAGTGGAACCCTGGGTTGGAGAGCTTGGGGTGGGGCTGGGACCTCTCACTCCTCCTGGGGGGAATCTTCTCAGCTGAGATATCCCTCTCAATTTTTGATTGCCACATGCAGGTGTGGGGCCTGCTACCAGCCTTTAGGTGGCTTCTTCTGTGTGTCCCTATTTGTAGGACTTTGTTTAGCAAGACTTAGGTGATTTTCAGTGATGGTTGTTCTGTAGTTTAGTTGTAATTGATGTGGTCCTGAGAAGAATGGTACAGGGTTTATATTCTCTCCCATCTCGACTGGAATATTAATATCTTTTCATTTTAACACATTTGAAAACTATAGGTGATACTTTCCTTTTGATTTTATTGATGTTTATTTGGGTATTCTCTCCATTTTTCTAAACCTAGTTTCACTTGGGATTTATCAGTTTTCATGTTTCTAATTTAATAACTTTTATTCTTATCATTAGTATTTTCTTCTACTGTTGATTTTAATTTTCTGTTCTTTTTTGACTTTTTAAAATGTAAGTTTAAATAATTCATTTTCATTCTTTCCTAGTTTATGCATGTTATAAATTACTTTCTAAATACTGCTTTTTTTGTAACACACAAGTTATTGCATGTTATATTATTATTATTGGTCACTAAATATTTTCTAATTTTATGGTATCTTATTTTAACTTATATAAGTACAAGTGGATTCTGAATTTCAAAAATTTTGGAAATTGTCATGTTCTTATTTTTAAATTCAATTTTAACTTAATTTTGTGATTTAAAGGATATTCTCAGATATCTCTTCAAAATTTGCTCTTTTTCATGTGGTTCTTTTTTTGAATTTCAGTTGTATGGATAATATAGTTCCTTTCACAGTTTGTTTACATCTTTTATTCTCTTTTCTGTATTTTTATTTTTTAAATCTTTATTCAATTTATTGGGGTGATGTTAGTAAAATTATATAGGTTTCAGGCATACCTGTCTATAATGTACCTCCTGTGTATTGCCTTGAGTTCACCATCCAGAGTCATTTCTTCTTCCATAACCATGTATTTAACTCTTCTTATCCTTTTCTACAACCGCCCCTCCCCCCTTACGCTCTTGTAACCACTGAACCATTGTCTATATCTATGATTGTTTGTTTGTTTGTCTTGTTTGTTGCTTTCAGTTTTATATGCCACATATGAGTGAAGTCATATGGTTCTCAACTTTTTCTGTCTGACTTATTTCACATAGCATGGTAATTTCAAGATCCATCTGGTTGCACGTGACAGTATTTAATCTTTTCTTATGGCTGAGTAATATTCCATTGTGCCTATATGCCACATCTTCTTTATCTAATAATCTATAAAAGGACACTTTGGTTGTTTTCATGTCTTGGCCACTGTGAATAATGCTACAATAAACATAGAGAGGCATACATCTTTATGGATAAATGTTTTCAGATTTTTTGGTTAGATACCCAGAAAAGGGATTGCTGGGTTGTGTGGTAATTCTATTTTTAATATTTTGAGAAACTTTCATAGTGTTTTCCATAGTGGCTGTACCAATTTATATTCCCACCAGCTGTGTATGAAGGTTCCTTTTTCTCCACAACCTCTCCAACGTTTATTATTACTTGTCTTGTTGATAATAACCATTCTAACAGGTGTTTGAATGTGGCTTTGATTTGAACATTGAAGTAAACATTTTTTCGATATCTGTTGGCCATCTGTATGTCTTCTTGGAAGAAGTGTTTTTTCAGGTCCTCGACTCATTTTATAATTGGATTGGTTTTTGTTGTTGTTGTGGTTGAGTTGTATGAGTTCTTTATGTATTTTGGATCTGAGGCCCTTATCAGAGGTGTCATTAGCAAATATTTTCTTCTATTCTGTTGGTTTTCTTGGTAGTTTTTTATTTGTTTTTGTTTTGTTTTTCTTGTTTTTTTGCTATTTTTTATTTTTTT
Organism: Lyroderma lyra; assembly: GCA_004026885.1. Classification (NCBI taxonomy): domain Eukaryota; kingdom Metazoa; phylum Chordata; class Mammalia; order Chiroptera; family Megadermatidae; genus Lyroderma; species Lyroderma lyra. Next base: position 63,749 of record PVJL010005443.1, on the reverse strand, counting down.
GCTATACAGAAGATTTTTAGTTTTTTACAGTGCTATTCATTTATTATTGCTTTTCCTTCTCTTGCCTTTGAGGTCAAATTCATAAATTTCTTTCTGAACCCAATGTCCATAAATTTAGTACCTATGCTTTCCTTTAGGCAATTTATTGTTTCAGGTCTTGTGTTTACAGAAATAAACCCAATATATGGGTAGATAATTTTTGATAAAGGAGCCAAAAACACACAATGGAGAAAAGAAAGCCTCTTCAATTAATGGTGCTAGGAAAATTGAAAAGCCATGTGCGGAAGAATGAAACTAGTTTGCTATCTGTTACCATATACCAAAATTAACCCAAAATGGATCAGACCTAAACATAAGACCTGAAAGAATAATTTTTTGTATTTTTCTATTTTGTCTCTTTGCACTGGATATATTATTTTGGTGTAAATTTCAGTTCACTGATTCTTTCTTCAGTTGTGTCTAATCTGCTGACACAATGATACACTGAGTTTTAAATTTTTGGCTATTTTATTATATTGCTTATTGTCTAAAATTTCCACTTGGTTAATTTTTATGGTTTCCAGTTCTCTGCTGACATTTCCAGTCTTGTCTTCTATCTCTTTATGTAAAATAGAATTCTCATTTTAAAACTTGTGGAGAATAACCTTAATCTGTAGAAACTAACAGTGTGTTGTCTTTTTATTTTTTTGCTTTTCATCATATTCTCTTGGCCATATGTATTAGATTCTTTTTAAAAAATTGAGCCTGATATTATGTTTGTATTATTGTGTAAAGAAATAATTTAATACTTTGATTGATGTCATCTTCCTTTTGAGATCTATCACTCTGGAAGCTAGAGCCACTTGATCTCAGATCACCTTAATACAATTTCAGGGACTTATAAGATTCAAAGTTGGACTGCAGTTTTTGTAAGATCCATTTCTATTTCCAGTTTACCTTTCTTTGTAGGTTCTAGTCCTTTAGAGTTCTAATATATAGTGAAGTGGGTTCACCAAGGACTTTCCACATGGTGAATACTGGACTTTAATCACTGTCACTCTACCTCCATGAAATCATCCAAAGCTTTGCTCAAATTCTTAGTCTCTCAGCCACTGCACCCCACAGTCATTCAATGCCCTTTATGTAAAATTGTCCCCAAAAGGTAGACTTACCTCCCTGGGTATCTGTATTTCCTCAGTTTGTGTTTTACAAGTTTTGCATCGTCTTTAATGCCTTTAGGCAACTTAAGAAAATATTTAATCAGGAGTTTTTAGCTGTCCTCAACTGGAGAGTTTGCTCAGATTACCTACCATTACCAGAAATAGATGTCTTCGAAATCCTTAATTTATTGTTTGTATCTTATTAAATTAAATGCTCATAACAGATAACTTGATAGAATAGAACGATGTATTTATGTTGATGGATACTTTTGAATTGAATATCAGTTTAGTTCCCTCTTGAATGAGAATTTTTGAATTGCTTTTCCTTAAAGGAATATTCTCCTTGAGGTGACAATTGCTTTTCCACCACAAAACTGAAATAAACTCGACTGTTTACCCTGCTAATAGAAATTGTAAGCAACCTAGAACTGTAGTTTTTGGCCTGCTTTTTTTTTTTTTCCTTTTTTAAGGAGTATTGGAATAAAAGCTCTGGACAGATTTGTTGACATCCTTTTAATGACTACCCAGTGGCTCTGGAGAGAGTCGTTGGTCCCTGATTTTATTGCATTATATTTTCTGTGGAGAGCACTCTATGTATACAATAACTTGGAGATTTGTACATTAAAACTTTTGGTTTCAGTTCTTTATAATTACACTGACAATCCCTGACAGAAAAAAAAATTGTGATTTTGCTTAGGCATAAACTTGACTCATGAATTCTTTGAAATTGGTGTGGAGATTGGGAAAATTAACTGTTAACTAGTGTTTGAGCCCAGTTGACAACCCAGAACTCATCTATACTGCCTTCTATCCAGAGTTATGATTTTCAATGGTGATATTTTAAAATTTGGAATTATAAAAATTTTCAGGAACTATTTTATATAAATGTCAAAAGCCTACTGTGTTTCATTTTAATTAGTAAAGTGTTTCAGTCAAGTTTTGAAATTTCATCACAGCTTTCAGAGAAGAACAGTTGGAATGTGGGGTAGCAAAAATATCTTGAAAAAAATGAGGCCATGAACTAAAATTGTATGAGGAATGCTAGCCTAATCAATTTTGGAAGACAACCATAATAGACTATTTGTAAACATGTGCAACTTCATCCATAAATATCTCAGCATTCTTTAATATGTCGAAGTATGGTATGACTGTGTCTTTCAAGATATACAGATTTATATTTAGAATGTCAAAAAGCTTTCTGATATTAGGCACTAAAAGCTAAATTCTTAAAATAGATTTTGACAATTTAGAGAAAACCTTTACTAGAATGGTATAATTATTGCAAAATTATTGAGACATTTTATTTAGTTTTCTCCGTTTTTGTTATTTCTGCTTGTTTAAAAAAATAAAAGCTTAATAAAATTTTTAGAGAATAGGGGGTTTGGGGTTCATTGAATTTTCTGATTAATTGATTCTCATAATCTTATAATTTGTTGATGGGAATAAAAGATTGCATCCACTTTAATAACTTAGCAGAATATACTTCACTTATTTGAATTTCTTTTTTTGTTATCATTGACACGATAAATAATTCCATGGTGATCATTCAGAACATCAGTTTCCTGTGTTGCTTAGGAAACTGAACTAAATTTCTTTTGACTTTTCGATTCAGTAGCAATCATTTCTCAAACTGTGTGATATTAGCTTGTTTTCTTGTATTCGTTCCTTAGCGTTGTAGATTATGAGAGTGTAATGTAATAACATGCAAATAATGGTTAATGGAGATTTCACATCTAAGTATTGGGAACCTTTCATGAGAAATCAAGCTAAAATGTCTGAAAATATCTAAAATAGAATTTATGTCATTTGATATGATATTAGTGTAAATGTGGCATCATTTCTGGCTTGCTAAATGATTGATACTTAATCTGCAACTGGAGAAGTTATGACAGCAATTTCCTGTAATAGCTTACAAGCTGTATCTAATTCCTCCTTGGGGGAGAATTTTAATTGTATATTACTCCCCAAATATGGACAAATTTGGCTGCCAGCTCATTCTTGAATTTGGTATTAATTTTTCTGGTGAGGCTTCAGTTTTCATGTGTTTATCACAATTATTTTTGATGTTAAAAAATAACAAAATCCTTGGATATTTTCACAGCCAGGAGTTAATATCTTGGTTTAAGAAAAATTCACAGCAAACTTGAAAATGAATCTAGTAGAAATCTGAGTTGAACTTTCAATGCTTATGGTCGTAATCATAATTATAATTATTCAATAGAGTTATTGAGAGCCTGCTGTTCAATTATATATCAGTCACTGTGATAAACATTCCTATGGATACATTGTGGAGCACAGCAAACAGAACTCTAGATCTTGTGTATTAGAAATGATAGTTTATACATGCATAGGCACATACATACAGGCTTTCTTTCTATGTTTCTAAAAGCTTTTAGCATCTCATTGGATCCTCGGGAGATAAAACTCTGAAAGTGAAATTTAGAAATCTACCAAGGTAATTTATTACGTTATAGGTATGGTGTCTGCTGTTGTGAGCTTTCTGGTGACTCCAGAAATGACTACTTTTCCTATATTGTGTGACACATAAGAGAAACCTAAGTTGACAAATGGGGGCTATTCGTTGCTTGCTTTTCTTCTAGGGCGGTAGAATTGCTGAGAATACAAGTTCCAGACACCGTCCTAGTTCTGTCAGATTTTGAAGAAATTATTATTTTTTTGAGCCTCAACTTCTTCAACTATAAAATGGGGTATAATAGGATTTAACTCATAGGATTGTGAGGATTTAAGTCAGTGATGATCCTTGTAGGTCTGACATTCTAGTATTTCTTATGTTGCTCACCAGATTAAATTGCCTATGAGTTTGCCAACTCAGGAGCCTTTTTATCAGCAGAAAAGTCCAAGCTCAAAAATATTTTTTTCTTTTCTACACAATCTAACTTTGTGAAAACAAGATTAAAAAATATATATTGTATTTAACCAGCAGGCAATTGTGAAGGTTCAGTGAAAATCAAACAGACAAACCTGTTTCTGTTTAAGGATGCATTCCCAAAGTGATAAAGGATGAAGGTCTGAAGGTCTGGGACACATAGAAGGTAACAAGATGTAGTCATCATCCATTATAAGTGAGTTCTACTGGTTTTGAAATTTCAGGTATAGTTTGAATTTTCCATCCTGAGAAGTAATCTTGGAATTTTTCTGGCATTATATAGAATGTCCACTGCATATTTACAATTAACTCCATTCCTACCTTCTTTAAAGTGGTCCTTATTCTGTTTCAGGCCCTATCCTAAGCTCCTGTTTATGACCTTGCACGTATTTCTTTGTTCTTTGATTTGTTTTTGCATCTAGTCTTACTACCCTTGACTTCGACTCCTTCCCCTCCCCCATTTACTATGGACTCCTTGATTGTATTCACAGCACCAGGCTCTCCTGGCTCTAGCCCAGGACTCAAAACAGGCATGTAAATTACCTCAAGATATTGTTTTGTATTTCAATTTTGTTCTTGCTGGTTTTCTTTTTGTTTATTTTCTGAGATATAATTGACATCTATCAATTATTGTTAAATATGCAGATGTTGTTAAGATGCAGATTTTCATTCAGTAGGTTGGAGCAGAGCCTGAGATTCTGCATTTCTAACCAATTCCTGGAAGCTGCTTTTACTGACACCATACTTTGTATAGCAAGGCTCATTTCAGCCAGTGTTTTGGTTCTTACAACCCGCTGCAACCCAATCTCATTCTCACACTACTGACTAGGCACACACGATGCTTTTGCTTATCGGAAAGACTATTGAATGTGCCTCTAATGTCTATAAACATCAAACTGAATCAACTTATATGTATGACTTTCAAGGCAGCAGAGGAAGGACAGTCTTTGAAGTCTTAATCTACTTTGGAAGTATCAGATCATTAAAAGTTCCAGTTTTTATGATTTTTATGCAAACATACTGAGAGTTCTTTAGCAACTGGCTACATATCTTAGAAATCAAATAAATTTTTATTCATTTGAAATATGCTTAGAAGGACCAACATTCTATATCTATACTTTCTATTAGACATGAATAATATAGTTAAGACTAACTCACTGAAAAATGGGGAATCTGAAACAAGAAATTTATAAAAGCTTATGAGATTTCTGAGGATGACTATTTTTCTGTTGACAGTCATATGAGGAAATGGAAGCATTTGGAAATGTCCTTGAGATGGAATCAGGTGTTTTTTTTTTTTCCTCCTTTTAAATTACCTCAGTGAAAGGATGGTGATAGAAGTTGTGCTCATGGACTGTGGAGTCAAGGGTAAAACGCAGAATTTAAATTCTGACTTCAACTTTATATTGGCCAAAGTTATCACCGACAGGGCTTATACCAGGAGAGTGTTGTTGGTACCTAACACTTGTACTTACTTTCCCATTTAGGTATGATGATGATTTCTGTTCCTCATCGCCCCTTGTTTATACATGCCCCTTGTCTATCTGAGTGAGTTAATAGTTTGTGAATTCACAAATATTTCATGTGTCATTATTTGGTCTAGTTTATGTCAACTCATGAATCAGATATATATGTTTTAATATGACACAAGAAAACAAGCAGTTTAGGAAAAAATCTTGTTTCCTTTGTCCTTCACCAAAAAATTTATTTATTTTACAGAGAAATTTAATATACATGTAAGAGACAGAAATGTAACCAAGGCTTTCATTCCACTTCACTTGTAATAGTTACTTTACCACACGCAGATTTCATTGTATATATGTTACCGTCTGACCCCAGGAGGAGCTGCTTCCAGGGCTGTCATTTATTTGCTGGGTATTAAGTTTACAAAAAAGTAGTATAAAGCTGGGGAGAAAAAACTCCGTGCTTTACATCAGCGCATTTGGAAAGGGCAGTATATTTAGTTACCTGCGTGTGAGGTGATTATACAATTGTTCTGTGTGTTTTTATGTAGTGATCAATTGAGAAGGCTTTAAAAGCTTATTTGAATGATGGTTGTTGCCTGGCCCTCCTCTGGCTTTATATCAAGCAAGGTAAACAGGGTGAATTCACCCATGTGGGCTTAATGTCTGACAGCTTACTGGGGCTTGCAGTCATTGTTTCATGCTCTCCAGTCACTCCGTATGGAAATGCTTATTAACAACATGGCAGAGGCTTAACCGTCTCCCAGGAACTTCTTCCTCATCAGTGACTTTGTGGTTCATCTCTTTAGAGCTGCAGACTGGGACATGCTCAGCTGTCAGATTCTGGTTCACAGGGACAGTAATTTGCTCTGAACCCGCCAAGTGAAAGGGTCGGCCTACAGGACTGTTGCCCCTGGACAGCTGGACGTTATTCAGCAAATTGGTCTGAAGATTGATTTTCTTTTTCCCTTTCATTGTATTCTAAAAAAGGTATTAGACACAAAAAACAAATGTTTTTCATTTTACTCATGAGGGCCAATATTAATGTTTTATATAAAAATAATCTTATAAATCAGTTTGTCATTTTTGTTGCCAGAAGCAAGAACGCTAAGCATGTTACTGTTCTTGGGTCATTTTCTTGAAATGTGGGACCGAGTCTATCAAGAAACTGTCTTATAGTCTCTAAGGTCTAATATTAATATGTAGATAACTTTATTGGTGTTTATACCGAGGTTATGGTACCTATATAAAGCAATTACATGTTAAATGAGGTTATAGACCCTCCTTTTGCCACTGTTCTAAATAAGACACCTTCAGGTAGAATCTGGGTAAAACCTGATTTGAAGTCAAATAAAAAAACAAAACAAAACACCTTTTTCTGGCTTATTAAATCCATGTGCATTCCAAAAATCTAATTGTAATAATTTTATCTTAAATCATTACAATGTTAAATCAACCATAAGTAGTAAATAATACTATCCTCTTCCACATTTGAAGAAATTTAGATTTCAAGACCACAGAGCTAATAAGAAAATAGCCCTTGTACATATAATAAAGGGTTGTTTTTAAACTTTTATTACTTTAAGTTCTATTAGGGTGTTTTTAGAATAGTAGATATGATTTTTACAATTTTTTTTCAGACTTTCTCTTCCTTGTGTAGGGTGGAGGAATGTAGAGACAAGAAGGCCAAAAAGTTCATCGCTCTGCATTAGTTCATAAGAAGATATAAGCTAGTTTCTCTTTGCTAGGGGTTTAGTTTTATGTACAATTCTGACTGTTCTCTGTAATGGTCATCTCAGTCAGTTTGGGAAAGAAAGAGAAATCTGGGATTTGCATCAAAGGCACTGACAGATGCCTCCCACCCCCATCCCCACCCCCCCCACTGGCCGTCCTATCTCAGACAGATGTGTCATGAGGACAAAGAATTAGGAGTTTTCAACTGGCCCAAGGGAGCAGAAACAGTCCATTCACTGTGCTACATGTCATCATAAATCAAGTATAATGCCCTTGTGACTATAATATGGCATTAATTCTGGCACTAAAAATTTAATGCTTCCTTGGCCAAGCTTCAGAAGTGTCGGTAGTTATAGGAAACTTTTACTGGGGAACTGAGTTCCTCTGGAGGTGAGCATTTGGAAAATTGTGAAGTCTGTATATTATTAAATGTGTCAACAAGTCAATCAGGGTCTATGCAAATGGTGGGTTGAGTATCTTTAATAGTTCATTCTTCACATTTATCTAGATGCTAATATAACTCTGTTCCATCAGGGTCTATAATAAACCTTAAAAACAAGAATGTTGTTTTCCTGCAACTTGATTAATTTAGACTGGCCATATGAGTGTTTATTTATAGGACTAAACTCTACCTTCTGGAGTACAGATATCAAGCTTGATACATATTCTCTCTGAATAGTCTCTAGTCTCTTCATTGATACTAAGCTGATACTATGAAAAGTGACATACTAATCCTATGTAGAAAATGCTTCGTAGACTAATTGTGTTTGGTAGGAGTACAGAAATATGTAAAATTGCCCTTTGTTGAGTCCATGATAAGAAGTCTCAAGTACCCTAACATTTCATAACAAGAAGGTGGAACCTCTAAATAAGATTGTAAAGAAGGCGGTAAGAACCATAAACTACTATCATCTGTAAAGAGAGAGAGAGAGCGAGAGCAAGCACACACATGAGCGTGTGTGTGTGTGTGTGTGTGTGTGTGTGTTAGAGAACTACGTAGGACCTGCGGTGGCTGCTGGAACCTGACCCATCTAGGGGAGTGTTACGGGACCTCTGGAGGAATAAGGAGATTCCAATAGAGAGAATCTGATTGGAGGCCTTACTATTAAGACTAAGGCCAAAGGGGGACTCCTTGGTGTCTGTGCGTGTGTGTGTGTGTGCGTGTGTGTGTGCGTGTGTGAATATTTTGGGAAAGTGCAGGGGAAGAAGTTTCAGAGACGGAGGTGGTTGTGGTTTTGAAGAATTTATGAAAGTGCTCAAGAGAAAAAGAGAACTTAAAATATCTGCCAGGTTTAGAGGACACAAGTGCCCGGTAACACTGGTACCAACCTTGGAAGGCTTTTTTCCTCATTGGTTTTTCTTTCCTCTTCTCAGGTATGGAAAGGGCTGGAAGCTGCAGTCAGGAGCAAAGAGTGGAAAGAATAGTAATGGAGGTTAGGGACTAATGAAAATGAGAGAACCTGCCCATAAGTCCCTTTCCTACCATAGAATTCCTGCAGCAGGGCTAGAATTCCTGCAGCAGGGCTAAGGTGGGTGGAGAGACTTTACTATTGATTGAACTTCTGAGTTTTTATAGCTTTTGGGACTAGACATGTCACTTACTGATTTGTAACTATTGGGAGAATTGGGTTATTATTTTTCTCCATAGCAGATTGTTTACACAATCCTGCAGACTTTTTGGTTGAAGATTTTATTTCACATTAATATATTGATGTGAGATCAATTTATGTAAACATCACTCAAATAAACAACTTGATAAATAAGAAAATAGAGTGAGTGGTAAGTGCTTTACAGTGAAATTCAGCTTTTTGGTGTATTTTATTAAAATACAGATGAAAGACAATGATTGGGAAGCTTCTTTGGTTTGGCTGGTGAAGTAACAGATCTCTGAGGAAAAGGGACCCACACAAATATTGGCGAGGGGGACATTTCATGCAAAAAGAAATAGCTAGTGCACTCTCAGAATGGAATGAATAAACTAAATTTGGGGAATATAAGGAAGGCCAGAGTGACTGGAGACACTCTTGTGAAGTCAAGAATTACATAAAGCTGGAGAGGTTACCTGAGGTATATCACAGGGATCTTTACAAGCTAGAGTAAGGAAAGGAAACTTTGGAGGGCTCTAAGCAAGGCAGTAATGTGGTCTGAGTTATATTTATAAAATTTTCTCTCTAACTGACATGTGAAGAGTGAATCACAGGAGGCAAGAATGGAAGCTTAGGAGATCAATTCAGAAGTTATTTCCAAGTTTAAATGAAAGGTGATGACTTGAGTGACAGTCGTAGGGATAGAAACAGAGGGAAGTATGATTTGGAAGTATTAGTAGCCTTAATGATGTTTTGGATATGGGGACAAAAGAAAGTGTCCTCAAGGATGTGTCCAAAAATTTTTGCTGGAGCAATTAGGTTGGTCATGCAGCCATCTGTTGGTCCACCACTGACGAGACTTGCCTTGATTCTACCATAAGAGGGATACAGTAAATGATAGATTGAGGTTAAAAAGAAACTTTTCATTGGTCCTATTAGCAGAGCCCTGATAAAGTTGATATTGAACCTCAGAAGAGTGGTAGTAGTAATTCTGGCACTGGTAGCGGTACTGGCTATAATGGTTGCTGCCTCAAAAAGAACATCTGTAGCATGGGGGATGGTAGTGTGGGTAATAAAAGTGGTGGAATTAGTGAAGTTCTAACAAGGCATTAGATACAATATGGACTTCATCATTTCTGATGCTCACAAGAGCAACTGAAAGAGCAAAGCCTGTGGCAGACACTAGCAGTCATGGTGGTCATAACCAGTAGTGATGGTGCTCACACCTTAGAGAACTTAGCCAGCATAGCTACAGGTTTTGCTATTTGCCTCTCAATATACAAACAATGGAGACCTAAAACAGGTGGACAGGAAAATAGTGGTGGCCAACAGGATTAATTAATTCTTGGTTTACTTGTGAAAACTCTTATACTGATTCTCAGAACATTTTCCAAGGAATTTGTAGGACGCTTGAGTTTTCGAAGAACAATTCAGCGAGGGTTAGAAATATTTTGTTTTGTGGTTGTGTGCTTGAATAGCTTGCAAAATATAGATCACACATAAATGTAGCAACTTGTGAAAGTCGTAAATGTAGCAACTTTTGAAAGAGATAAATGTATAAATGCAATTCTGTGTAAAAGCACTGGGGTAAAAGATAATGGCTTAGAAATGAAGCTATTAGTTATTTAAAAATTATGGAATGGCATCCAGAGATGCCATATGAATTTTATAGGTGGGAATGAACAAGTTATTTTGGTTTCAGTGGAAGTTTCATTTAGAGCTGTGATTTTGGTATCTCATCCCAGTGGAACATTAACTTTTAAAATGCGTCAAGGACTCCAGGGCTTCCTCCTTCCCTAGAAGATTTTAGGGAGATAATTCACCATAAAAGGGATGCTTGGAGCCAGGTTCAGATTCTCAGCACTGAGAAAATACAGCTTTAGAGAAGTCAAGGTCTTCCTAGCATGTGATTTAGTGGACTGTCTGTAGCATTTGTTATTGTGTGATTTCTGAGACAGATTCTATTCCCAGCAGATCTGTGACTCACCTTTCAACCAACCAAATGAAATGTGGGAAGGATGAGGCTGTGAAAAATGAATGTTTACCTGGAACTTGTGGGAATTCAAGAGCTTGTGGTCCTTTCTGTAATGTTGTTTTTACCATCTGAAATTGGTCTAAAGTAATCCCTTTTCTTTTTCCACCATTAGGCTCTTTGCTACTTTTTTTTGAACTGCACATGTAGGTTTTTGAGGAATGATTCAGGGTGAAGTGCTATCTATCAATCCAAAATACCACCAAAAGATTTATTTGTTGTTCGCCTGTTTCTCCCACCCCCGCACCTCTTTGCTTCGTAAAACATTTTTCTTCCATTTCTATTTTTCTTTGTTCCACAGCAGAGGACTGCCTATTGCTTTCCCCAGAGCCATTCAGCAGAACAGTCTTAGAGAGGAGTTAAAGTCTTCAGTGTCTCCCCTGACAGACGTTAGAACGTTTTTTAACTCCAGTGTCACCGATCTTTGTCACCAAATACCTATCACCCTCCTCTGCCCCAAATAAGACATTCTTATTGATGGTGGGTGGGTACGTGGGTGGGCAAAGGGCTCTATTGTCCAGCCAGTTTTCAAGTTCTCTTTATTTTTACAGAAGAGAAAGTTGCCCCGATACACATGTTTTTAGGAGAAATTAATATGGTTCACATGATTTCAATTGGCAAAATAACTCACCTAGCAAATTTTGGCTGGGTCAGAAAAGCTACTGAAGCCCAGACAGCTTAGTTATGAGGGTGATTAGTGTAGCTGTCTCAATGAAAGACCATTGCAATTATTAGAAAATCAATAACAATAGAACCACTACACTATGACCTACAATTATGCTCCTGCACATTATGCATTAGTATGTGAACATCCATGTCGTGTTAGTCCTTCGTTGCCATATCCTTTAAGCTGTACCAAGGAAATTATCTTAAAAAGGTTTTGCTCAGCCTGACTGCAGTTCCTGTTTTTAGGTGCTATCCTGTCGAGCTTCTTAAAGGAGTCAATAGTGTTAGAAGAGCTTCATTGATTGAAGCTCTGACCTGATTATAAAAATCAAACAGCTTGGGTGATTATCTAAAGCCTATAGGACCTTAATAACATTGCTTTAGTCATGGAAATAAGCCAGGATTCCACAATCAGCTTTTCAAGTAAGTTATCTGTAGATCTGGGGTTGAAAGAGAATAATGTGATTCTTCTTTTAAAATCAGACCTTCCTTTCAGAGCAGGGTGATGAGTTTGTGTTTTTACCAAGTACAGGAGGCATGCAAGAGGAGGTCCTTGCTGCTATCATTAATGCTATTTCACAATTTCCAAGAGCTGATACTAGATAAATCATGGTTGAGAATTAAAACTACCTAAATTATTTCAATACAACTTAGTAAATAGTTCTTTCTTTAGCATCTTATGAAGAGTCATTTGAGAAACATCTGGGTTCACATTTAGTATATGTCTTCATAATTTTTAAAGACTGAATTAATATTTTAACAAAGTGTTCAAGTTTTTAGTTAATGCTAAGCTAGCCTCTAGACCGGTGCATACTGTAATTCCCTTTTCCTCTTGTTTAAAGCCAAACTTTGCCCTCCATCCCACCCCTCTGTCTGCCTGAGATCACTTTTAGGAGCCCCCAAACTATGGCCAAAGGGTCTCCTGTCGCCTTTTTTTTTTTTTTTTTTTTTTTTTTTTTTTTTTTTTTTTTTTTTTTTTTTTTTTTTTTTTTTTTTTTTTTTTTTTTTTGTAAATAAAGTTTTATGGGACTAAGACTACACCCTTCATTAATATATTGTTTCTGGCTGCTTTGTGCTACTACAGCAGAGTTCAATATTTGCAACAGCGATCTTGTGGCCTCTAAGACTAAAATATTTACTAATGGGCTTTTAAGAAAAAGTGTTTCAAGCTCTCCTTCAGCCTATGACTATAAATTCTCTTTCTCCTGTTTATTAACACTTTGACTCCATAGAACTCTTAGACCTCTCATATTCCATTTCTCTTCACTTTCATTTAAGCTTCTTGAAATGTGCTCACTGCTCACCGACTCAGTCCTGTCTCCCGTTCACTCTTTAAACTCTGCATCCCTGTTTCTTCTCCTACTCTAGGATAGCTGCTGCTGTGTATATTAAAAATGGTTCCATAATTATCAAATCCAATGGCCATATTTTTGGTCCTTCTCTATGACATTTGATGCCAGGATCATTGACCTTAATGCTGGACTTCTATAATCTTCATTTCTGTGAAGATGTATGTATTTTCCCCTTTTGACTCTGACCTCGGTGCTATTATTCTTTGGACCTCTTTGAAGTCACATCTCAACTACTATGACTGTTGAGGCCACCATCAGCTCTCCCTTGGTCAATCTCAGCAAACTTGCAACTGGTTTTACCCTCCTGCATCATTGTTCTCTTTAAATCTTCTAAAATAGAGTGATGTACACTGAAACCCAATATTACTCTCTTGTTTACAAACCTTTAGCAATAATCATTTCCTAGAGGACAACTTTAACATTCTTTTTATGGCTATGATGAATAAGTCATATTTCTGCATTACCACCACTTCCTTCTAAGGAGAATTGTGTAAGACCATGGTTTTATAACCTGGATTATATTCCAGGAAGAGCAAAATGCATTGCAGTGCAGAGTAGTGATAGAGAACGTTTGGTGAAATAGTCCAGTATTTCACAGGGTGCTTAAGGGAGATGGGTAGGAGATGAGGAAGAAAGCTAAGTAAAGGACAGACAATGAGGAGCCCATTATTCTGTATTAGAGAATTTATATTTTATTCAGTAAGCATCCATTGACTAATTTTAGCCAGTTAGCATTATCACTTTTATAGTGAAGAAAATTCATCCTTAAAATGGCATAATATTTCTGGAAAGCAATTTTTTCTAGTATGTATTAAGGTAATTAAGAATACTTACGTACAACCACGAAACATGAAAAGGCTGAAATACAGGAGAGAAATGGGATTACTGATGGAGTCATTCACGATGGGGTAGGATGCTAGTTAAAAGATTAACATGAACTGAACAAGGAGCACCTCCATATGAGATAGAAAGAAATGACAAAATAGTTGGGCTGTCTACAATATCAGGATGCACAAATGAAATTGAGGGAATTCTCATGTGCTTTACTTGTGAACAAGGAAGCCATATGGTCATCTGAGAATGATAAGGGAAGTAGTGGCAGACGGTGTTTAAATGAGATTTTCTACTAACAGCTGAGGAAAATGGGAGTTAGAGATAAATGGAGACAGACAGAAGGATTATTTGGCCATATTAAAAATTATATGAGACGAGAAGTCATCAGTTTAGTGACTTCAATAGAAAACTGTCTGCTTATAGAACATGGCCAGTCATAGTAGACTAGCAAAGTCGGGGGCAGTTGTTTGATTGGACAGGTACAGGCCTGGGGTTTTTTCACATGAAGAGAACACGGGGTGAAGGATAGTGACAAAGACCATTTTTGAAGCCCTGAATCATGGTGACTAAGGCTGGCTGCAGATGGAGTAACTTTCACAGATTTGGAATTAGGATTGGTACACAGAGCATCAGCCCATCATGTTAATACTCTTCAGTGGTTCCTAATTGCTTTGCATGTTAATGCAATCTATTGGTAATCAGCTTTAATGTCCTCCAACTGTTAGCTCTCTTTTATCTAACATTTGTGGATGTTTTGAAAGGGAGAATCTCAGGCAGAATTGGAATGAACTATGAAGAACATACAATTTATGGAGACAGCCAGCCTGCCTAACTCTGTATTCCTCCTTTTGTTCCTCTAAAAATATGTTCTTAATCTCCCTGAAGTTCCTCTATTCTCTTCTGTCTTAGAACCCTTTGTTGTTCATTTACTCAGTCAATAAATATTTGAGTGATATGTTACAGGCACTGAAATTAAAGTTTAGTTGACATCACCTGAGCTAGAATATTTAGTCTTAATATTTTTGCACACAGAATTTGAAAATTCCTCTTGGTTCTAATATGTTGGGAACAATCACATATGTCTGGGGATTTTTCAGAACTAATGGGCTATGGTGTATAACAAGATGTTAAAGACCCAATCAAGTAAGAAAACTACATGATATGAAGTCAGCAAGGGCGAACATCTCCTCCTTAGATGGGGAAGACTCATTTACACTGCCGATCTCTCCAGCTCTGATAATATCTCTGCTGTTTATTATGAGATATTGGTGGCTATGGTGATGAGGGTTTTAACGTACTTGAAACTTTCTTATTGTTTATTTACTTGAATTAGTATTAAGATAGCCTAACCCTGCCTCTTCTTGAGGCATACTACAAGTCCAAGAGGGCAGTGACTAACATAATGTATGTGTTAAAAATACATGTTAAAGGAATGAATGAATGAATGAATGAATCATGCTAATAGATATCATGAGTCTAATACAATTTCCTAGGATTTGGAGGCCAAGATTGAGTTCTGTTAAAATCCAGTGACTCCAGTGTAACCACAGCTACTGGATATATCAAACAAAGTTCTTGATATGATTAATACGAATTACCATAAACTCTTTGTGATGTTGACTTCAGACAGGTCAGCCATTTTTATACTCTTTGATGTAATTGGATTTCTCCACTTTCCATCTCAAATGTCCTTTAGCAAATTGCATCTGAAAAGCTCATCTGGAGAATCCAAATCATCACAAATTATTTCCTGCCTACCATTACAATCACTGTTAAAGGCTTCACCCACTTCATTTTTCTAGTTTCCCAGTACTATCAAGTTCTAGGAGAAATAGAATTGTGTGATGATATGCTAATTATATTTTAATGCCTGAACAAATATCTAGTGCTTAGAAGACAGCGTGGTTTCCTGCATATATTAAAAATAAGCAAATGAACAAAACGAAAAGCAAGTAGACAAGCAAAAATAACCAAAGACTACTGAATAGGGTCCTTGGAATATACACTGTCCGGATGCCTATGTCTACAACTGTATCATAACTTTAGGGTTTTTTTTCCTCTCAATAAATGTATGTCAATAATTTTTTTACCTTCTAATATTTCACAGTTTTTCACTCAATGGGTTTTGAATAAATTATATAGCTTAGGGAGGTAACTTTTCTTAATAACTTCATTTAATTTTCATACTAAACTTGTGAGTATCACCTGTATTTTTCAGGTGGTAGAGCAGTTTTGGAGAAGTTAATAACCTGATAATAATAACAAGTATTATGGCAAAAAGGAGTGGCATTCAAATAAATGATAATACAAACACCAGGTCTGGTAGGTATTATTATTAGCACTTTAAATACAGTTTCAGTTCAGAGACAAAAAGTAGATTGTCCAAGGCCACTCAACTAGTGCAAAGGCTAGTGTTTCAGCGTGGCCCGCCTGACTGCAATGTGTGCTCTTCCTGGCTGACTGACCTGTCTAACTGGGCCTTGTCTCTCAGCAGGAAACCCATTCTTTTTTTCTTTTTTTTCTTGTTTTAAACTTATTTTTATTGTGAGACTTATTTTTATTGTTAGCAAGGATTACATAGGTTTCAGGCATACAATTCTACAGTGCATTGTCAACTTGTATAATAAGTTCACACCCAGTGTGAGTTCTCTTTCCATCACTGTATGTTTAGCTTCCCCTAGGAAACCCATTCTTGACTGTGGATAGCTTCCCTGTAACAGAGAAATTACTGGAGAAAATCGTGTGCTGTCTTGTCCAATTATAAGACAATCAGTGCTGGGAATACCTCAGTGGCTAGAAGTGGGTGTTAATGCCTCTGTTCTCTTACGAGCATAGTTTAGTCTTGCTCTCAGGAAAGTAAAACACGATAAGCAACAAGTAAAAATCCTACTGTTGCTGGGAGAGAGCCCTTGCCTTTTTCTTTCTTTTCTTCTTTGTGGATACCAAAGTGATCACCTGATACACAACCTCTGGAAGCATTATCCCAACAAATCCTAGTGCTCCACTTCTGTGTTTTCATTTGAGCTGAGCGGTTATAAGTTCAGTCAAATGGAGATACGCTGTGAGACATGCCAGATGACATTTTTCAAAAAAGCAGTGAGAATCAGAGTGACTATTTCTTGCTGACTTTTCGTGGGAAGGAAAAGCAGGAAAATAAATGAAAAATCCTAGTTTCTTCCACATATATAGATGATTTTCTACCTATATTCTCTAAACATTTAATCATATCCAATTAGCTGATGAAATAAAAGCTCTTCTCCCTTAGCCACCATGCTATTATTCTTGCTAATTATTTTTTAATTATCTTTCTATCACTGCGTCTAGAACAACTGTCATAATTTTCATCTCAGAGGCTGCAGACATGACACACCTACAGATGTAGTGTAAAGGATGGTGGGTGGCTCATGTGTGAGTGGTTTCAAAGGAAGCACAGGAGGAAAATCAAATCCAACTGCAGCTTCTACCACATTAGCATGGGTGAGTCTCTCCAAGTGCTTCTGTTAATTCTTCATTATAGGAGCACAGATATGTTAAACCCCTTAATTAGTTGAGGGTTCACATTACCTGGTTCATATCTCTGTACTCATTTGTCAGAGCTCAAATAGCCTGCTACATTGTCTAACCTTACTTCTGTACTTACCATGAACATTAGTCTGCACCTTAATGGATTACATGGACGTTTTGAGGTTCATCACTTAATACCTAGCTCTTCTGTGGTAGAGTGAAGTCATTAGCACTGTGCTAGGCCCTCTGGGGGGATAAAAGTCATTTTATATCTGTTCTCTCAAGTAATTTATAATATCAGTAGCAAGACAAAATGTGCACGTGTGACATTAAAATTAGAGAATAGAGTGGTTAAGATAGGAGGAGACTATCAGGGCAAAGTTGCCCTGAAGATTGTTGGAGTAGGAGGATATTGCTGAGCATGGATAAAAGTTTAGAAGGCTTAGTGGTGGCATTGAACATGAGCTGTTCAGTGGGCAGAGGGCCTGATTGAATTGAAGACAATGGGTGAGAATATTAATAGGTAAGGTAAACATATATATGTGGTGTATATACCATATAAGGTATTATCCATTTGCTCATCATATCCTTGGTCAAATTCCATTTTAGAGACCTGAAGCCCTGCAGTACTCAATACATACAGTTATTTTTTCTTATATGAGATTAACAAATTGTGCCTAAAGTCATTTCTATCAAAATTTGTGTGTTTGTTTCTCAGAAAGATACATTTGTATCCCTGTTACAACTGAAATAGATATGTTTATAAAGTTTCATGCATACTTTTTATTTAAAAATTGGGCCAACCTACCTGTAATTAATGTGAAAGATTAAGGAGGGGGACCTGCTATTTAAAATATTCCATGTGAGATGGCAAGTTTGATTGAATGCCATCACTGCCTATCATTTCTAAGAGAGGTTCCCAGGGGTCTATTTCCCCCACTGTATTAAAACAGACAATCATTTTAAGGTAGAATTCTCAGTGCTTACTTTCAAGGAATTGGGGTATCTAGTTATTCTTGAACACATGAGAAAACTGATCATCTTTCCTGCAGAGTCCAATGCAATGCTGTAATGTCTAAATGTGTTGAAATGATTGGAACAATGGAATAACACTTTCACTGGTCTCTAGGTTTGTTCATATTCTAAAAATACAGCTTTATTGTCTTTATTTCCTCAATAAGAATTAGAGGTCAAGTTTCAAGAAGTGACTCCTGATTTTAACAAAGGCCTAGTACATAGTTCACACAATTATTAATACCATATTTAATTCCCACACAGTTCTGTGAAATGTGTACAATTATTGCAGTCATTCTTGCCCTCAGACATGAGTAACAGGAACACTTAGTAAGTGCTCTGAGCCTTAGAGAACACTATAAATCATTGAAATTGAAACACAAAGAAGTTTTTTTGTTTTTTTTTTTCAGGCTAACATATTCTTTCTCCCTCTCCCCCCACCCCTTGTTTGGAATTAATTTTACTATATAAGAATTATGGGAAATATGTGCATTAGCTAAAATGGCTGTCCCAGGCCAGGGGATCCTGTGTGTGTGTGTGTGTGTGTGTGTGTGTGTGTGTGTGTGACATCTACTGCCCTGGGAAACTTGAGAAAGAATTGTTTTTGCTTGTATCTAACTGTCCCAAATCACCAAAGTCGGTGTCTAGGCAGACTAAGTTCCCCAAATAGTCACATTTTCTTCCTCCCTACCTCATCCCCTCTGCTTGGATGGTCATTTTTTTGGTAGGCACTTAGAGCTGCCTATAAATCCTGAGTCTGAAAGATATTCCTCTGGCACTCCAATTATCATCCGAGAGGCCTGGGAAGCTTCTGCCATGCGTGGCCCCCGGATCTGTGCTTCCACACAGGTTTGCAGGGGTTAGAGGCAGGCCCGTGGAGAGCAAGGTGTCTCTCTGGCCTCTGGGTGGTGTGCCAGCTCCAGAGGAGTAGGTTCGAGGGATTGAGTGGGAAATAGGCCAGGTAGTGGGCATAGATCATTTGATAATTTAGGTATTTAGGTATAAGGTACATTTGGCCTCCTTCGTACTTTTTCCCTGGACCGTACTAATAATTAGGGAAGACCCAAACTCAGTTCTACAGATAAACAAATTGAAGCTAAAAGGCATTAAAATGATTTCCCAGTGGCTGGTAAATAACAGAGCTAGAGTTGGAACAGTGGTCTGCTAACTTTAGAATCACAAATTTTGGGTAGGATAGAGCAATTTGAGAAATAGCGACTTACATAATAAATAAAAGTTTTTAATAAAAAACTAAGGAGAAAAGCAACACAAGAAAATCTTGTCCTAGAAAGATTAGTCTGGTGTCTAAAGGTTATTAATTGCAGATGCATAAGCATTAGCCTTGGTTTTTCACCTAAAGGTTTCTAGAGGATTGTTTCTTAAAGCTTGATTCACTGAATGCTAATAGTTTTTACACATGGGCATAATACTAAAAAATGTTCTCAAATCAAGAGTAGGAAATTCAAGGTTAAAGTGAAAACACATTCTTTGCTGCAGTACTTCGCAGAGTGTTACGTTTATGAGTTTGGATTTCTATGGGTAAATAGCATGCAGAACTTCCCTACGCTAGTCGCTGACTGACGCTTGTTTGTGAAGCGCATTGTGGAAGTGGTGGTTTGAAGTCCCTCTCCTGGTGACTTCCACTGAATGCAGTAGAGGGTAGCAGCCTGATCGCTACTGTGTCTGAAATTAATAGTTCCCATGTCTGACTAGCATTTGGGTCTCGGGCAAGGGAGGGAAGGACTGATCAGCAGTCACAACAAACTAGTTTCCAACAAACTAGTTTCCTGATTATTGAAGAGAATGGATTTGAATGAAAATTTAATGTTTGCTTTGGGGGATTAAGCTTCTAGGCTTTCTACATAAAGGAAAAATGAACTGAGTCACAGTATCTTTGCTTTTATATTTCTGGATTGGGATAAAAATAGGAGAAGAAATGATCATCTAAATAAATTTGGACAAAACCAGACAAGAGAAGGGAATGAAAATTATTGAGTATCTATGCCTATATCCTAATTGTATTAGAAACAAAACATCCACCACATGGGTGACAGAAAAAATTCGCGAGATACAAAGATTTTACATTAAAAAAATATTACTGCTGTCGGATAACAGAAGTCTAGGACATGTTATCATGCAATGTGCTTATAAACGGAAAGGATGATAAAGGTATATAAATGAGAGTATTATTGATGAATTTTCATACAAGAAGAATAAGTTTGAGTAAGTTAGTGCTTTACTATAAGGTTTAAAAATAAAGCTATTAGGAGTAGATATATGCTACAGACCTTTAGGACAAAAGAGATAGGCCAAAGAAATAAATGATGAGCGAGCAAGAGAAGATAATACGATTAGACTTAGGGAGACTTCAAACTGCTTATTGTAATGTGTGATTTGTGAAACTTTTGAGACAAGGTGAGAATGAGAGAAAAGGACACGATGGATTTTCTAAATGCAGATCATAGATTTTTTTTAAACTTGTAAAGCTCCAGCTGACAAAGGCTGCTCAAACAAGTTTGGGTAAGGTGAAAATTTCGGTCCAGCTATAAATAGGTTGCAATAGTTCTCATATAAATCAGTAGAAGTTTATATCAGTGTAACATTTTGTGGGGTAGTATCTATCCAAAAAAAAAAATTCTTTGTATCATCCAAATAAACAGTAGTGAGTACTGGCCCAGCAGTCCCCTAAAGAGCTTCCTAATAGCCACTGTTATTCCCACCGTATTGTTAGCTGGCAATGAGTGATACTCAGTTACTCTGCCATACCCAAAGTTCCTCATGGCAGCTGTGAAAAGATTTTGTAGTTGAGTGCATCCAATTTAAGGAAGTCCCTGCTTGGGCATAAAGTTATGGTCTGTAAGCTTTCCACAAGCTCCTAGAATATAGGAAACAAAAGAATCAAAGTAAAGGAATGTGTAAGTATCAACAGTTTATAAAGTAACTAAGTAGTTAACCTTATATGTACATGTATGTGTAATTACGACTATCTGCCTGTTTTTACATACCTTTTCTACAGGTAAACTCATTTATTAACAATATTACTCATAGAAATTGGTAAAATCTTTCTGAATCCTGGGTGCATGGGAGCCAAATTGTAGCCACGGTTCACAAATTCTTCATTGCTCAGCCTGCTTGCATTATGTTTCTGCTCACTGGCTTGGCTGTCAATTTCCATAACAGATTTAGCTCTGAAAATATGTCGGCTCTGTAGCCCTTCAGACTTCATCTTCTTTTTATTTAATCCTCAGTTTTATTGAGCACGCCCATCTACCTTTATAACAATTGTTGCTAGCCTATTGCTACTGGTAGTCATTTTCACTAAGCTCTGTTTATGCCATACACTTGCATTGTACTGTGGAGTTAGAGATACCACATTGTTTAGTCAGAAAAAAATGACAACTTTTCATTTTTTCTGTTGCATTAAAGTTTTTCTAGCATAGAATTAAAAGCTTTTTTTGGTCTTAAAGGCATTAAATAAAACTGGGTTACCATTATAATAAATTTAAACATACACTTGCAAACCACACATATTCATTGGCTGTTTAGTATGGGCCAAGTACTAAATAAAATGTGATAAGAAAATATGCCTGCTTTAAAAAAAGCTCACTGTCTAGTGGAAGAACTAGGTAAGCAGCAATGGAATACTGTGGTGTGAAGGCTGTCATAGAGGTGTTTGCAATGCTCTCTGTGGCATATTTGACAGAACATTCTCTGGGTTTCCCACGTCTCTCTGACTTCTGTTTATTTTTATTTTTGCACTGCAGTCTTGTACTCTGTATATGGTAACAATTTGGTGTTCCTTGTGGGTTCGTCCTAGTCCTCTATTCTTCTCTCCCTACATTCTCTTCCCAGATTGTTTCTCTGTATCCATGTTTATTATTTTAATTTATAAACAGAAGATTCATAAATTTTCTCTTTACTAAGAACTCTAAGTTACAAACCTGTATATCCTAATTTTTATTTGACATCTCTCTGGGGAAACTTATGTTCAACATAGGAAGTCTGAACTCACTGTTTTCTCCCTTTCCCTCTCAAAATCCGATCCTCCAATAACACAATGTCAGTGAACAGTTCCATTCCTTCGTTCAAGCTAGAAAACTAGATACCATCCTTTGACATCTTTTTTTTATTTGTCTCCATACTCAATCTGTCATTAAGCCCTATTTGTTTCCCTTTATACTCTTCTCTCACTTGAATTATTACAATCGCCTCCTTTCTCCACACCCAAATCCATTTTTTTCACACTGAAGTTAGAATGATCCTTTAAAAATTCTAATCCTATCAAGAGACTCCCAACTTAAAATTTTGCATACTTTTCCATTGTTAGTATTTAATAATAACCTTATGAAGATATAATTTATGTACCATAAAATTCACCCTTTTAAAGTGTGCAATTCAGTAGTTTTTAGTATATTAAGAATTGTGCCATTATTATAACTGTCTAATTTTAGAATATTTTTATCTTCCCCAAAAGAGACTTTGTATTCATTAGCAGTCACACTCCATTATCCCCTTCCCCCATCCCCTGACAACCACTAATCTACTTTATGTCTCTATGGATTTGTCTATTCTATATATTTCATATAAATTAAATCATATAATCTCATTGCTTTTTGGATAAAGACAAAACTCATTAACCTTGGCTTTTAAACCCTGCAGAGCCTGGCCTCAATTTTTTCTCATGTCTCATCTCAAATTGTGCTCCCCCCATGCTCTTGATTCCATTGATACAATTCAGTTTCTTTCCTCAATCCCCACTTGTCAAGCTTCTTACTATTAAAGATCTTTGCACACGTTGTTTTCTCTTTCTCATCTTTCTGCCTCGTAGACTCTGACTCATGGTCCCACCAAAGCTCTCCTGTTATTCTTTCACAATGGATGTCCTTGACCCCTCTGACTAAGTCTAATCTCCCAAATACAGGATTTGATGATACTAGGTGTTCCTATTTTGCAGCATTTGCCACAGTTGTAATAGCAATCTGTTTTTCAGTAATTATTTGATTAATGTCTTTGCCAGTCCAAGCTCCACAAGGGTATACCATTGTAGCTCTAGTAGCTAGTGTAGTGTCTGATAAGTGTTAGGAGCTGATTATTGTTTACTTAATGAATGAAAGAAGTTTGGAATAAAAAATGTGTAGGAAAAGTTGAACTGACACTAGAAAAAGATGACTGTAACTTCAAATTTGGTAATGGAAAGATGAAACTAATATGAATGGCATTGTCTTCTGGCTTCCTGGGATAGAACTGTAATTCATTCCTTTGAACATTCTTGCCTAGCTTTCTCCATCTGTAAAACAAGGATTACATTTGTCTTTTTATGTCCCAGACTAATTCAAAGACTCAAATGAGGTAATGTATTTAAGTAAGGTTTGCAAATCATACGTTACATTATGAAATTAAAAAGTGTTCTTATTAAGTAACCAAAAATGTATATACTCAATAATCTTGATTATTTATACAATATAAAATTAGATTGTATGAAAAATTGAAAGAATGATAAATTTTCCCCATTTGTGTATGTAACACATATTTGTCAATTATAAAGATTAAATCTCTTTCTTTTCTGACTGATAAATAGGTGAAAGTCACTTTGTAATTTTATAAGAAAGAGAAATGATTGACTCTAAGGTAAGAAAGATGATATATATGACAACAGGGTTAGATAGCAGCCAAAACACTGAATACTGACAGAGGTTTCTAAGATCATAGCTATGACTGAACCAGTAAGATGTTCAAGGTAGGTTTGCTGAGTTGGGTAATGTGAGATTTATTTAGAAAGAAAAAAACAAAAAAAAAAAACAAAAGCTTTATGTGGAAATGGATATTTCATTTAAAAGGCAAACCTACTTTAGCTTTATATTGTTGATTAAACATATTATAGCACTGTAATTCAAATATTCCTCTGAGTTTTATGTGCTTAAAAATTTATCATTGTGTTGTATGAGAAAAAAAGAATTATGTGGAGACCGATCACAGCATAATGGAGTAGAGGAAGATTGTTGGAACTGAGTACAGTGCCTATTGAATAGATATGTATATATAAATGTGTTATATACATTGATATGTGATTCCTGTGAGCTTAATATTGGCTTTAATTATCCATGTCCAGGACCAGAAAAGCCATTTATAAACACATAAATTCCTGATTTTGTAGACTGTTAGGATGGACAGGGCCACAAGAATTATCATGTTATAAGCCAAGGAGGATATGGCTCTCTTACAGGTTCAGAGCTAGTAAGTAGTAGAAATAGACATGGATGTAGAGCACAGGTATTGAGATTTTCAAAGTAATATTGTTCATTTACTACCCATTGCCTTCTTTTTGAATTGAGAAAATTTGAGCAAAGAGAAGAAAATTAGTAGAATTATGGCAAGTAAATATTCTTGGTGAATGAGGAAGATAAACTATCCTATTCATTCTACCACATCAGTGGACTATCTTCCTTTCAAGCTATACCTCCAGAGGTTGGCTAGTTGACATTCCTGCTTGCAGGTCACTGTGTAAGGGCATCTAATCTAGGTCCAGCATTATTATCCTTTGAATTTCAGGGCTACCATGATTAATATTTGTAGCATGATTATTCAGGGCTCATGTGTAAGCGTTTGTTAGCAACCAATATTCAGGTTTGTGAAGAAGCCTCTTGGAATAACAGAACTAGGAAGAACACTGGGGGAGTCAGTGTTTGATGATTGTATTATAAGCTTAATACTTGATTCATAAATACAAGTGGGAAATTTAGAATGTACATATATTTGAGTAAAATCAAAAGCATGAAAGAAAGTGATATGGTTAAATAAGCAAAAAAAATGAATACTTAATCTTTTTTTGAGTGAGAAAAAGAGAACTTTAAATTACAGTTCTAATTCTTATGTTTAGAGTATTTCAGAAAATAGCTTATTCACAGAATTAGTACTCACTGCTATGTAAAAGAATCAACCAGAGGGCAAGGAGTAATTATTGTAAATTACAGGTATGACCAGTAAAATAAACACTAGAATGGCTAGAAGCTAAAGTTTGGAAATTAAGTATAATGTAAAAGGATAAAGACAGAGTAAAAAGTGAGGTATGGAGAGCAACCTAGGAGGTCCAGTGTTTCTCTAATAGGATTTACATAAATAGGAAACAGAGGCAATAGGTGGAAGGAAATAATCCAAAAAGAATATAAGAAGACTTCACAAAGATGAAGAAAATTTAAGAGGTGATTAAGGACCAAATAGAATAAATGAAAGCCATATCCATTTTAGATCTATCTTAATGAAGGGTTAGAATTAAAACCAAAAGAAGACCTTCAAAGCTTCCAGGTAAAAGGAAACAATTTACAAAGGATCGATAATCTGATTGTTGTCAGACTTCTCACCAGCAATGTATTAATAAAAGGGCTGTCTGGAAAAAATCCAGTCATTGTCAATATAATGAGAATGGTTACAAGGCTGGGTACTTTCCAGACAGCCCTTGTATATTAGAAGCCACGAAGCAAAATTTTGAAGTTCTGAGCAAAATTATTTTGAACCTAGGAATCTTAATTTAGCTAGTCTGTCAGTCAAGTGTGAGGACAAAAAGAACATATGCAAACATGAAAAGATTTTACTTACCTTCAACTTAAAGAAAATTTAAGAATGGATTCCAACAAAACACAAATAAAAACTAGGCAAAATAACAGCAGAGAAATTAAATTATACATGGGATTAAACTTGGAATACTATAAACAGAAATGTCAGAATGAAAAACTTGCATCGAAGTTAGAAAAGATAGCAGAGGGTCTCTAAGACCTAAGTTTTCAAGAAGAAAAAAAGTATTCCATTCAACATATTTTATTGATTAAGAAGCTGGGTGACTTAATGATTTGGCCAAGGAAACAGACATTTGTTTTGTAAACAAGAAAATGAATGTCGGAAAGTATTAGACTTTCAAGGGATAACAAACAGGCTACAAGAACTTCACCCAAGATAAATGAAGCAAACTGAGTAACGGAGAGTTTGAAAAGAACTCATTTGATCATGAGCCTTCAATATTCTTCAAGAAACCTGGTATTCAGAATAAAAACATTTGTCTTCTTGTATTTGTCCAATCACTATACTAGGTTCTGCAGTGTAAATAATATTTACATAAGGATAATATTAATGGTTTTCAATCTTTAGAATTCCAACTTAATTTTAGTTATATAAATGAGAATTATAGTTATATAAAAGAATATAAGTGTTATAAACTTTGGTAATGGAAAAGCAATGGTCCATAATGACAGAATTTGGCAGGTTGAAGCCTGGGAGGGACGACCATGGAGCAGAGTAGTAGTGATCATTTCATTTTCCATAGTAGAGACCTAAACAAGTCTGTCTTAAAATCTATCGAGGTTCCAGGGCTATCTTGATCATTAACTACTTGTTTAATTCAGATCAAGTAAAAGTCACTCTGTGATAGTATTTCCACTACAAAATGAAGATTTTGGAGTATATAATATCCATGTCATTGAGATGATATCCCAGTTTTGAATATATGCATGTAGTTCAAATAGCAATCTGAGTGGGAGAAGAAAAATGTCTAAATAAAAATTTAAAACTAGAAAATTGATTAGTACTCCTGCAAAAAATTTGAAAAAATTTTAAATTGTATACACACGTGCACGCGCGCGCGCGCACACACACACACACACATATAAAATGTACATAAGATTGGTAATAGAGTATAATTGAAATATTTATCAAGGAAGAGAATATTATAACCCTAATAGCTAACTTATACTGAGCATCTACTATGTGCTAAATGTGCTGTAAGTATAAAATACTTATGAATGCTAAGTAACTGCGAATTCATAGTTATCTCCAGAATTTGAAGAGAAGGAAGTGGTTTATAGTTTATGTGAGGTGTTTATGGTTCAAAAGAAACAATCTTAAAAATAAGTTTGGAAGGAATACAGTATTGGCTTCTCGTCCCTTTTCCTCAACAGCAGAAGCACAGGGAGGACCCTTCAGAAGAGGTTCATAGGACTGCAGAGGAGGGACACTGCAGAAGCATACCATTGACATGGACAACACGAATGATGGCATCAGATTGCCATCGTGTTTGGATTCCCTCTGACCATATTTAAAAAAGGAATGCAACTGATCTTTTAAAATTCGATGTCAATATTTATATTGTGACAGAAATTACATCTTTGGTAACCAATTAAACGTAAGATAGAAAAATTTAGAAGTCAATTTAGTGTTTCAGGAAATACAAAATGATTCAGAATTATTTGGGGTAATGCAGGCCAATAAGTATGAAGACCAGTTTAATACATAGTTTGCTTTCCAATTTTTAAATTCTGTGATTCAAGACACATTAACTTAAAAATACATAAGCTCTTGTTTAATAGTTAGAAATATATGTCTTCTGTTTTCTTCTTTGAGATTTTATTTCCATTATATTTTTTTCTAATACATGTTTACTATAATACAATATATTTCTGCACTTCTGAAAGTCTTTTATTGGTTACCTATCATATGACTCTGCAACAAAATAGCTGTATAAATTAAAGTTAATTATTATTTTGGCCTTTAGACCCTAAGTTTTAAAAAATCTCTTCTGGATTGAGTTCCATGAAAATTATTACTATCCAACTGATTAAAACAATATTTTATATATTTTGATACTTATGAAATGTAAAAAGTAAAATATTAAAAATGAATCCCTTAATAATTAGAATCAACTATTTGCTTCTGGATAAATATACTATTTGCTTGAAGTAAAGTACACCATCAATTATATTTATGTTTTTATATATATGAGCACTGAGAAAACATTATCATACATAAGATAAAAATGGAAGTTTTTGTATAGCAATATCATTCAATTCTTTGAACTCTTTCCAAGTATGTGCTGAAAATTCATATGGTGATCTATCATCAAACATGTTTTTATTAATATATCAGCTGACAATTCAATTTGGTTCACTTTAATTTTGGTCCTGACATACATAAAGGATTTGTCACCCTGTCTTTAGAATCATTTTCTCTCTGGGTGTTGATATACTTAATGTCAATGTTAAAAACTTTCTAGAACTAAAAACTATAATAAATAGTTGACTAATGATCTCTCAGAAAAATACCTCTTGTCTCTCTCCCTAGGACAAGCAATAATCTCAAGTAAAATCCACAGGGAACCAGATCTCAACTCAAGGTAAGATAAATTTTCTTAAAATGTATAGGAAGTATACCAAAAAGGCTTTCCTGGGATGTATTCAATAGCTATTATGATTAATTTTGATACACATTTAGGAGTGAATCGTTTTGATAAAATGCTCTATTTTCATGTACTTTACATACACTACTGTTAACATCTTAATACTACAGAATTAGCTAATCTATGGAAAATGTTTATTTTGCTTATTTGGCAAAGCCAGTCCTCATATCAAACCAATCAGCCAATCAGATTTTACTGTCTGTCAGAATAAGTGACTTCATTTCTTAATTCAGTTACTTGCATGAATATGTATGTTCATGAGCCCCTCTTATATCTGAATGCTAATTCTAAGAGGGATGGTCACAGCACAGAGCCCTGCCAAGACTCCATTGCTTGGATGGAATAAAGCGGTTTTGAAGTTGAATTGTGTAGTGATAGGGACTTTGGGTGAAAATGTCTTAGGACGCATAAAAAAAGGAGTAAAGACATATTAGTCCCAGTGAAGCATACCTCCAGATTTTAAAGAAGCTGGGCTCCAAAGAAAAACCCCAGGGAACCACATCTCAACTCAAGGTAAGTTGAATTTTCTTAAAATTTACAGGGGACCAAGTGTTCGTGTTCTGAACGCAAGCAGTGGGCAGACACTGAGGCAGGGTCCTTGTGGTAGACTGAGGGCCATGTGAGGGGATTAGGGAGGGACTGGATTTAGGCAATCTCAAATTGCAGCCCCAATTCTTAATTCCTCGAATGCTATGCATCTGTCTCACATAAACGAAATAAACCAGCTTTAAAAAGCACAGATTTCTTTGAATGCTTTCTAGATCCTCCCCCCATTAGCACTTAGTAGGCACTGGTGTGAGGGAGCAGAAATCTCACGTGCGCACGGTGGGTGAGGGTCGCCTGGGAGGACCTGGCCTGCTTGGAGTATCAGCACCATCCACAGGAAATCAGTAGTGGCCTGTGGGCCTGGGAGTCTCTGCTGTTAAGATTTCTCTGCCTCATAATAGTCTCTGACTAGCCTTTGCTGTTCTTATGAGTTTGGAGGCCCAAGAGAGTTGGGGAAGTACCTACATCACTGACAAACATCTCATTTTTTGTTAGTTTCTATCGTGGCTGCCCCTCCCTTCTGCTGAAAAGTCAGTGATGTGTTCTACTGATCATTCCTCAGGCAAAGACCTAAATTGGCCTCATCACCACCATGCTATGATTTTCAGTTTCTGCCTTGTGGGAAAAGAGGGAATGTTTGACTTTCCTCACCATTTGGAATATATGTGTTTTAGGATTTCATTACTTTTCCATGGTAAAAATTTTTTGAAAATTATGGACCTTGTTAAAAGCACATATGAAATGGCTTCTAAGATAGCTCTAAGGTGTGTATGTATGTTGAGATGAATGGTTCCAGGTATACAGTGCAGTGAAGCTGCATTTTTGTGTGTGCAACCGCCCATACTCAGCAATCCCTTAGCGTTGTAAACCAGGAACTTAATTGTTTTATTAAATACTGAAGGTGAAAGCTGAAGCGCTTTGCCAACACAAACATCAAAGGGACTTAAGTGTACTTTTTCCATGTGTTTTAGATAGTTCCCCTTCACGGCTCATATCAGTCAGAGAGAGAGAGTGTTAGAAAGTAATACCTCACACCTTGAAGATTAAACACCTTCTCAGCTGGTGTTTCTGTTTTGACTTCATTTCTTGCCACCTCCTATCATAAGCACATTGTCCCATGTCTTGTACACTCTCGGTTCTGTCTGAGCAACAAGACTGTGTTTTTCAAAAGCATTTTTCTGCAAATAAGTAGGCTCTGCCTTGTCTTTGACATGAGCTTAGTTGCTGAATGAATAGCTTTGTTGGACAGTGAGATAAGAATATAATAGAGTCTATAATAACGATGACAATCATGGATGGCAGGAAGGCTGTTATTCTTGGACTGCTGTATTTGTAAATCATGCTAGCTTCCCATGGCTTAATCTAAAAATGCCACCTTGTCAGTGGTGGAGGCTTACATTGTAAGTTCCCAAGGGGAAAAAATTCATAAAGAACATTCTGCTCTTCCTTACTGTGTAATAAATAAGTTCTAAGAAGGATTTATATAATCTAAGGGATTACCTAGGTGGTACATTCACCTCTGCACCTAACCCCTTGGGATTCAGGCAGTTATCACATTCACTTGTATATGAAAGGATTCTTCTTTGTATTATTATTATTATTATTATTATTATTAATTTTGCCTTAGTTTTCTTTTTGCTTGAATTGGAAGCACATGTTTTGAAATGGGCTACGAGTGTGAGATTGGGAGCTCTGTGGCAAGGGGCAGACCCACGAGAAAGTGGCAGGCTGGAGAACCAGTTAGGGGTAAGGAATTGGCCCTTAGCAACAGAAAGACTTGGAGTTAGGTATTAAAATCAAAATAAAACAAAGAAAGTGTTTCCAAATATTTTACAGTTCTTCATAGAATTGATATTTTTAAGGACAAAATACCAAGATGGAGAGAAATAAATTAGATGTTGTGTTTCATTTGCCTTATACTTTTTTTATCTTGAGAAAGTGGCTCCTCATATTTTGGTTTAAAATTTTTCTGTCTACTTTTATATTCCTTCTCTATACATCTCAGTGCCTAAAATGCAGAATAGTCATTACTGTGTAGCTATAATATAATAGCAAAGAATTGTGGACTGCTCCTCTATTTCAAAGTATATGTTCTTACATAAGGGCTGATTGTGAGTTTAGGCATCTAAAGGCTAGAAACAGTAGCTAACATTTTATAAATAGCCATTCAAATGAGTCAATATTTAAAGGGACACTAGAAATATTATGAAATAATAGAAGAATTTAGATTTAGAAAGAACATCATATTTTTACACTCAATCATTGCAATTGAAAGATAAGCAAAGTGAGGATCAGAGAAATTAAAGTTGTCCTGTAAGTTTTGTTGAACAAGCTAGCTGTGAAACCCTGCTTTCTTGAATGTCATTTCTGCATTTAAGCTCCCTTGAACATGCTTGGTATTTCCTGTAATGTAACTATTCATGGTTAAACCTACCTATCTTGTAATATATGTGAGATTTTTCCCAAACCAGAAAAAATGTCTTTAATCTTAAATTGTGAGTTGTAATGAAGTAGCAAACAAAATCTAAAATATGACCAATTCCTTCCATCAAAAAAAGAAGCTCTAAAAGGTTAAACTCATTTGAAAAAATTGCGTATTATAAAATGAATTATTTTATACCACATATTTTCATTATAAAACACTTCCACAGATATTTGCTCTTGTATTCTTTACAAAAAATTTGTGAAGTGAGTAGCTATTAGCTGCATTTTTATAGGTAAGAATCACAAAGCTCTAAATTTAAAAGGCACATCTGAGACTGCAGGCCTGGGTTGCAGGCCAGGTCTTTTGGCTCCTATTCCTGAGCTCTTGCCCCATCTCCTAGTTTGCTCTTTAATGGCTAAGTGACCCACCCTTCTTCGCCTCCCTTAGTTATGTCTCAAATTTCATCCCAGTTGAGGAAATAACAACGAGGCAAAGAAATTGTAGTAGGGAATTTCCAAAATAATGCTGTAACTAAGGAAATAAACTTAGAAAGACTAATAAGGAAAGCATGCTTCTCTGCTGGCAGCTAGGAGGACTAGAGGCAGTGGCACACTGAGGACAGTTTCTACTGGCTTCTAAGAGTCAATTGGTAAATTTACAGTGATTTTGCTGTTTCTTAAAAAGCCATTATGAAAAATTAAATCACATAAACTTGTAATTGAACATTATGTTATAAAGATCCTCAATACTTAAGGCTTGTAATTTTATTTTATTTATTTTACTACATTTTACTAGTATCTATGTTTTTGAAGTTATTTACATTTACAATATGTACATGGTAGAACTACTGTGTGATGTTATCCGCTCTTTCTCATCTTGCATTGATTATTTGGAATCAATCATGATGGAAGTACTTACACCATGAAAATCACAAATGCTACAAGTTATTGTTTTGTTCATTGTCTAGACTTAAAAAATGATGGATAAAATATTAATAATGAAGATTAAGTTTAAAATCTAAAATTTGTTGGCCTTACTTTGTTGGCCTGTAACTATGACGTTGTGAATAGCACATAAAATTAAGAAAATATTCTTCTAGCATTTGTAAACCACTACTATCTGATTCAGCAAATAAACTGCTCATGTCACTGAAAAGTGAATGAAGTCTGACATGTGTCCTTGTAGTTTTACTTTATATTCACTCTGTAATGTAAAAGAAAATATCAACCAACATTTATGTTGGGACTATACTCATTTGTCAATGACACAAGTAACTTCTTTTTTTTAAATCAGATTGTAATCAAGCATTTACACGTAGCCCAATTTTGTGACTGTTGTTGGGGATAGAATAGAAAGAGTAATAGTGGAGTTTCTGAGAAACTGCAAGTAACACTGAAGTCATTGAAATGGAATTTACAATGATGATTATATATTTTATCATTATTTGTAAATTGGATGTTACACATTCTTAAAGCAGCAAAATTTATAATAAACTATATTTTTTCTTGGAGAATTAGTTGTTAAACACTTATAAGCACATCACAGGATGGAGAGCGTGCTTTGTGAGAAGATGCTCTTTGCAATGAGGATACCAGAAAAATCCATGCTTGTCCCTTTGTAATTCTCTTTGAACAGGAGCTCTGAATGTAAATAATGATGTCAGTTTTATGTAACAGACCTCTGTGACTTTTTCTGCAATGTATGGGGAGAGACTCTTTTCCACTTGTGTAGTCTGAGCTTCAAATGCCAGAATGTGTTTTACATTGTAAAATGTCACCAACTTACATAGACAAATGAAAGACAGAAAAAAAGCCTTCATTAGTTGTAGACAAGCTTGCAGTGTTGGCCCTAATAGTCTATCTCAACACTATTGTTTATTTTACTTTCCTAGTACTGAATATCCAGTACAATGATGCTATTAATACCTTCTGGGATGAAGTCCCACAGACTCTGGTGCATCTTTGGTCCTGTAGGGCTTCACTCTATTGATGTAAACTTCCCCAGAATCAGTCATAATTTACTGATTTCATCTGTCATCTTGTGCTGTGCATTATATCCTGCTACTGTAATAACGGTCTTCAAGGGGTTACCGCCATCCTCTCTCTAAGTAACATGTTTTCACACTACCACATACTCTTTTTCTGGTCATGCTCTAATCTCAAGTGATAACTCAAAGGTTGGGGTTCTAAACACTTTGGCTTAATGGTAATGATGATTAATATTCAATAAATAACTATGGATTGATTGATAGCATGCCCTTCCAAATCTCTTCAGTCAAACCACTTCCAACTTCATTGAAGGCCAAATTAGTCCTATGATTTCTTCTCCCTTTTATTGATTTCAGATTTAAAATTAATTTATACAAAATTCAGAATTGTAGATGAGTAGCTGCTAATTTTCTTGTAAAGCTATCAAATTTTAGACCTGGCTTGCTTTGCTATTCATATATGCCCCGTTGGTTTTTATTTGGGTTTTAGCTTGTACTGCAGTTAATCATACTTAGGTTCCATTTATAAAGGCTTTGATGAGACAGCATAAATGTTGAAAGAGAAGAAAAAGTCATGAGATGTCATGGTCTTTTGACTTCCAATTGAAGAATGGAGGTTAGTTATAGGTCAAAGCTAATAAAGGGATAGTTGGTACTTGCAAGAAGCTTGCTAAGGCAAAAATAGGAAAATCTTACTTTTTATATTCTTCCTTTTAAACCTTCCATGAGTACTGTATGAACATCAGGGTGTGATACATATTTAATATATGAAATAAGTAACTGAATATGAGCATGAAAGAGAGAGGTGGGTGAAGCGAAGGACTTTGTAATCAGATTGTGTCACTTTCAATCCTAGCTCTGCCTCCTCAGGCAACTTCATCTCTCTGAACCTCAATTTTATTGTTCGCAAAATTGGAGATTATTTTAATGTACTTACTTTGTTGGGCTGTTTTCGGTATTAAATAAGATAATATACGTAAAGTGATGAATTGATCAGATAGACGAGGTCGGGCTTGTCCCGTGCCGCTGATTATCGAGGCGATTCTGATCTAATAAAAAAAAAAGATAATAAACGTAAATTGCTTAGGAAAATTTCCACTCACAGAAGTTGATGGCAACACGTTGCCAAAAGGATTTCTATGATGTAAAACCTCACTGAGACGTAAGCTGGGGAACTATTTTCCTTTAGAAAATCTTTTATTTAATGGACTATGTAATGTTCTTCTCTGTTATTATTTTTAAATGGTGCTAGTTTATGAAAGCATTTTAATCAACTACAAGTAGATTTAACTACTTTACAAATTATTTGTTGAGGTTTGAAGGATTACTCAAATATTTGTATTATGTGTAATCTGCAAAGGTGGAAATTATTGAATTACTTTGGTAATGTTAGAGATCATGAAGCTCTAAGGACAGTGCATCATATCTCAGGGGAAGGTTATGGTACAAATACTGTCCGTGGTCTGTCATGGTGCATTGTTTAAATCCAGATCAAAATGCTATTAACCATAGTTCATAGGTGTATTCTGCAACTACTCCTGAAAGATTTATCTATCCCTTTTATTTGAAGTAATTTTATACTTCGAAAGACAGCATAAACATCAAGCTTTTCCAGAATTTATATTTTAATCTCTGTTATATTAACAGATTGTAAACCAGAAAGGAACACAGACTAAGATTATCAGACCTCAGTTATTTGGTATGATGAACATACCCCTCTCCCCCTCTCCCCCAAGAACATTATTTTCTGAAGTTTGCACTTTGGTAGTCTGAACAGGTATACTGTTATAGAGGGTCATCTCAGAGATCCACGTAGTTATGGAAATACTGCTTTTGGAGGCTTATGGAGCATGTTAACATATTAAAATCTATGAGGAGTCCTGCAGTAAAGCAAGTTGTTTGATCCAATGTTTTCTTCTCTTCTATTGCATAATATTTATACCTTATATCATTTGTGTTTGATGAAACTTTAGGAAACTTTGCTCTGAATTATAATTTCTTAGCCAGAAGCAAAAAACAAACAAAACAAAACAAAACCTGCAATTGCTTTTAACAAAATCCTTAAGAGTTGATTGTGATGAGAATAATTGGGTTTGAGCATTTATGCTGCAATTTTACAGCTAGGTAACGTTAGATAAGTTATTTCATGTCCATAAGTCTCAGTTTCTTTTTCTGTGATAGTATAAAATACCTAATACTTATCTACAGGTTTCTATAATTGTTATATAAGTTAATGTACATGAAAATGATATGTAAGATCAATGGATATTTACTCAAATACTTCCTTTATAGATTTATTAGGTCTTATTTAACATGCACATGTTAATGAACTTAGGTCTCTAGTGTCTCAGCTTATGATTAATTAGAATTAGAAAAAACAACTAGAAAATTATTGAGGCAGTTATGGAGTAGTGATAATAAAAGTAGCTTTCCCAAAATTGAAAAGTAGGTTGATTATACTGATACATGGTACAATAGCTGATGATTATAGCTCAGTAAGAAATGGTTAAATGATGATAGAAGTCCTCCATTTAAAAATAGAGTATAATAGTTTAGAAAAAATACTACAAATGTGTTCATTTTGATCAAGATTTCTTTTGTTATCTCTATTTGAACATCTCCCTTTTACACTGAGGTCAGGACATACTGAGATCTCTAAATTTCTGCTTAATAAAATTTTCAGTCTTAGTTGACTGGTAATTTATTTATTTGGAGCAATTCTCTGAAAATCCTCTATTAATGGAGCACTATTCTAAAAAAGATATTGTTAAACAACTTAATGTCTGATTGTTTATATATATATAATATTACATATATTACATATATGTATTATATGTATATTACATATATAATACAATAGATAGCATTTTAACTATGAATAAATACAATTTTATATTTGTGACATCCTATTTATGATATTCTATTGAGTTCGAAAGAGCAGGCTACCAAAAATATAAAAACTTATTTGTTTAAAAAGATATACACAAAGAAAAAACTCTGGCAGAAAAAACATTATCCAAAAAAATTAATGTTGATTTTGTTTGGATAATGAATTTATAGTTAGTTTTTATTTTATTGTGTTTGCTTATCTTTATATTCCAATTTTTCTACAATCTGTGTAGAATTCAATGTGAAATATTTTGCACTAGGACAACCAAAAATCTTCAGTCTGGTATTTCTGACTGTCTTAGTTGTCTGGGCAGCTATAATAATACCAGAGACAGATAGCTTATAAACAATGGGAATGCATTTCTCATTGTTTTGCAGTATGGGGAGCCTCAGGTCAAGGCATTGGCAGATTTGGGGTCTGTGAGGGCCCACTTTCTGTTGTATAGATGGTGCCTTCTCTCTGAGTCCTCACATGGTGGAAGGGGACAGGGATCTCTGTGAGGTCTCTTTTATAAGAACACTACTCCCACTCATGAGGGCTTTATCCTTATGACCTAAACACTTCTTAAAGACCCCACCTCCTAATAGGATCATACTGAGCACAGGCTTTTATTTATTTATTTATTTATTTATTTATTTATTTATTTATTTATTTTTGTGTGTGTGTAAATGTGTTTTTATTTCCTTCGGGTAAGGAAAGGATTGCTATAATATAATATAACTTGTGGGAATGAGTATTTAATTTTATGGGTAGCTGACAAATTATTTTCAAGGCGGTGACATCAATGTGCATTTCCATCAAATATTTACAATTGTCTGCCCATTTGTTTTGCTTATGTTTTTAAATCTCGCATTGTCCATTTTTAAAAAATGTTAGCTGCTCTAGCAGTGTCTTCTCTCATTGTCTTTTTTTTAATTCATTTTTATTGTTAGACTTATTGGGGTGACTTCTGTTAGCAAGGATTACATAGGTTTCAGGCTTACAGTTCTACAGTGCATTGTCAACTTGTTGTATAATAAGTTCACCACCTAATGTGACTTCTCTTTCCATCACCTTATATTTAGCTTTCCCCTCTCCTCTCCCACCCCTCCCCTTTCTCCCCTCCCTAACCCACTCATCCCCAAATAAACATTAAACTATTGATTGTGTCCATGGGTTATTTGTTTGTTCATTTCTTTTTTTCTTTGCTTTCAGTTTTATATTCCGCATATGAGTGAAGTCATGCAGTTCTTTGTTTTTTCTGTCTGGCTTATTTCACTAAGCATGATGGTCTCCAGGTCCATCCATGTTGTAGCAAATGGCAATATTTCATCTCTTCTTACAGCTGAGTAATATTCCATTGTGTATATGTACCACAGCTTCTTTATCCAGTCATCTGTCGCAGGGCACTTTAGTTGTTTCCATGTTTTGGCCACTGTGAACAGCGCTGCAATGAACATTGGGGTACATAAGTCTTTGCGAACAAAGGGTTTCAAGTCTTTTGGGTGGATCCCCAGAAAGGGGATTGCTGGGTCACATGGTAACTCCATTCCCAATTTTCTGAGGAACCTCCACACTGCCTTCCACAGTGGTTGTACCAGTTTGCACTCCCACCAGCAGTGTACCAGAGTTCCTTTTTCTCCACATCCTCTCCAGCACTTGTTATTCCTTGTCTTGTTGATAACAGCCATTCTCACAGGTGTGAGGTGGTATCTCATT
>PVJL010005443.1:0-25673 GCA_004026885.1 Lyroderma lyra | reverse complement strand
GTCTTATTCTTTATATATTTTAGATATTAGACCCTTACCTGATGCGTTATTTGCAAATATTTTCTCCCATTCAGTTGGCTGTCTCTTTGCCTTGTTGATGGTTTCTTTTGCTGTGAGCACAGGCTTTTAATATGTGAATTTGGGTAAGAGATATACATTTAGTTTGTAGTACTGACCAAAATGATTTAGCAGAACAAATGGTAGCCATCAAATGAAAGTCACTTGGGAACTCACAGAGGGTGTATCACTGGGTTGCCAGGATTCCTTTCTGGTCCTCTGTCTACTCACCTCCTAAGTGTCACAGTCTCTGAGGAGATGATGAACCATTATACCTCCAATCAATCAAGTTCTTATCTGAATTGATTTTCTAAAGGATGAAAACGTATACATCAACAAAAATCTGAAACCTATTAATCTTAATGTCCCTACGGGATTCTTCAAGAAGTTTCCAAGTTCTGTTTTCAATAGCTGAGCAATGTGAATA
Source organism: Lyroderma lyra (assembly GCA_004026885.1). Taxonomy (NCBI): domain Eukaryota; kingdom Metazoa; phylum Chordata; class Mammalia; order Chiroptera; family Megadermatidae; genus Lyroderma; species Lyroderma lyra. Next base: position 25,189 of record PVJL010005443.1, on the reverse strand, counting down.
AAATAAAAACAGTAGGAAGGACCTGTAGGTAAAAACTGTGAACAGTTGTGTACATTGCCTTTCAACAGGACTTCCTGAGCTCTCTGTGCTTTTTAAATGCTTATTCAGTATTGATGCCGTACTATGGTGGCATAATGGGGATATAAAAAGTTATCAGTATACCATCTTTTACAGCTAAATCTTAAATGATACCAAGAAGGACTCATCAAATATCACATGTGAGACACAGCACTGAGTGCATAACCTGTGAATATAATCCATTTGGGATAGTACTTAACTCTAGCTAAGAGATAAATGACATAATCAATAATGCATATGGTTCTGGAGAAACTTTTATCATTCTCCTTTATTCACATTTTCTTTTGTCAGAGGGAGCAAGATCATAGACTAAAAGTTATTTTCCCATAGCTCCTACAGAGCACTCTGCCATCAGTAATTGTGTGTGTATTAATGATGAGGAGGTTGAGAAGGACTCTTGGATATATATCACTGTGAGATTGTTAATTCCTTTAAGGTCCTTGTGATTTGCTGCCCTTAGAAAGTTAATGAATTATTTATGCTACACTGGTATGAAGCCTTAGGGCTAGTAGGCTAATTATTGGTCACACGTGGAAGGACAGACTATTCACTGAAAGCCACGCATTTCAAAAGGTGGTTAGTTTCCAATGCAAGCAAATCATATGACTGCATAATTTTTTTCAGAAACAGGTATTTTAATGTCTTTTTATTGATTACCAAAGAGGAACTTAAAATCTAATTCTGCTCAAAACCTTTTCTTAGGCCTCTATGCAGAGGTTTCCATCCTTTTAATTCTCTTATGTTATTTGCTGATTAGCCCGATGAAATGTGGATTTGCAGCAGTAACCCTGGGCAGAGATGGACAAAAGGATGCACTGTTTATGCAGATTCTCTGCTGTAGCTCACTTGCTTTGCTTTTCTGTTGCTTTCTTTGTATCTCTTTATCTGCTGTCTTGTATTATTTTTTTTGTTTTCTGACCTCACGCTCCCTTTTTATTTTCCCAAGTATTTCTCCTATATCCTTCTTGTTCTCCTCATTGCTTCTTTCCATTGTGATGCTCATTGCTGCCCCATTATTGTTTCTTTTCTCCCTCTCATTATTGTTTCTTTTCTATTCCATTCTCTCTTTTCCTTATGCCCCACAAGGTATCATATCCATACTTTCATCCTTGTGCACCCTGAGACTTATTTAGATCTGTCTGGTATTGGCAGCACGGGAGAGGTTTTTTAAAAGCAGAGGACACAAGGTAAGTGTCTCTTCTGTTCTCCTTAGCTAAGATCTGGCTTCTGGCCAGGATCAGGAATCAGTATTCAGGAGAGATGAATTTTGATGGCAGTGGCAAGGGTGATGTGTGAGGCCTGCTGTGGCAGGTGAGCTGACAGGGAATGGACACTGTGTAGATCCGTAGGCTCTGGGCTTATTAGGTGTGTTTCAATGCTGCAGAGTACCTGATTATAACAGGGCACAGTGGTAATCCCTGTGCACTCCATCATTCATTTATCCTGTATATTATTTTCAAGCTAATTTACCTTTCTTGAAACCCCTTCAGAAACTCCAGTTAATGCTTTGTGCAACCTCACTCCTTAGCACTTTGCTCGCCACCAAGTGAAAGCCCTGACTTCCCTTTGCATTCCACATGCCAACTTTTCTTTCTTCGCTCACCACACTCTTAGCAAATGTTTATTTGACCTTTCCTCCCAGTGTTCTTTTCATTTTTTTGAGAGACTTGGTCCAGCTTTTCCAGGAGGATTTACTTCTTTTAAACAACCCCATCCATAATCCCCAAATTTTCTGTACCCTGTTAGAGCTTAACTTTAACTTTATGCTTTTCCTACATATTAATTTTAGTCCCTTCTTCCCTTTTCTCTAATATTATAAACTCTGCATAAACTTTACACCCATCCTGCCTATGTCTAAAAGCATTAATTTTTCATGAGGTTATAATTTCACTTTAAAATGTTTTATGATTCAAAACAATCTTAGTGCTTCTACTGATGTGTATAAAAGTACTACAGAAGTCAGTGATCTTGGAGGAATTTATAATATGTTTAATATTTAAGGAGTGGATATTCTTAGCCATGCTTTTTTTCCCAGAAAAATGTGAGAAAAAACATATTCTTTGGTGACTGGGATCTCCATGGAAAATCTTGATGTCCAGTCCTCCTTTTAAGTGCTTCAAGTGCGTGTCTTCAGGAGCCATCTGTTGGTAGAAGAGTACAATAGTCCTTGAGGATGGAGATGTCAGGGGCTCTTTTTAAAATGTCTTTAAGTGCCTTTTGTTTTTGGCTTGTGGCATAATTTCCTGGATTAATTTTTGAACACTACCTTTAAAGTAAAAATCAACTGGATATTTCAAGTACCCTAGTGAGTCATTGCTAGGAGAAACGAGTATTTTGGGCCCTTCATAAGACATGTAAATAGACACATTTGCTGTAACAACCATGTCCTTCTCAGAAAGCACGTTCTAACAGGCATAGCTGATTCTGGGTTCTTGAAGCAGAATTTCTTCTGCAGGGAAATCTCAGTTTTGCTCTTAAGTCCTTTTCACTGACTGAATGAGACTCATCCACATAATCAAGGATAATCTCTTCCACTTGAAGTCAATGCTTGTAGATGTTAACTAGATCTGAAACAACACCACAGGAACACCTAAATTGTTTTTTCTTTTTCTTTCTTTCTTTTTTTTTTTTTTTTTGGTACCTCCTTTCCCCACACCCATTCTATATTCTCTTGTCTTTGCCACTGCTTTTACCTGGTGAGATTACCCTAACCTCTCTGTTCTCAAAGGATTTGAAACATTTGTGGCCTTAGCTTTATTGAGTTTCTGCAGATTCCCATAAAAATACTATGGCAGTAATGGGCACTTCAGTGAATCTATTGGACTCTCCACATATCTCTACTTATTCCCATTCTGTAGTCACAGCACAATCACCCCTTGATAATTGGAGTCGATCCATCACAAATATTACTAGCCCCCTCTCTACATGCCCATTCACTGGCATAGAAGCCCTAAATTAATAGGAGGTACACTGAGCTTCCAATATAATGGAATCGTGATTTTGGTCCCAGTTGGAAGCATTATTCTCTTAAGAATTCCTAATTTTAATTTTGTGGAATCCCAGAATGCAGGAATATGAAGCATATTTTACAATCACATGGTTTTCAGATTTAGCATCACAAGACTACTTCCATTTGTATCCTTTAGTTCCTGGACTTGGCTATGGGGTGGAATGCAGAAACACTGTCATTCATTGGCCACTGGTTTAAAGTACCCTGATCTCACCCTCCTCAGCTGGTGCCACACCTGAGCCTTCGTTAGGACATCTGCTTCTAGATGATGTGGTGGGGCTGGTCAATTCCGTAGATATGAGCCCACTGATACATTGGTTTCATTATAAAAATGAGTTGTTCGGTTGAGGGTGATGTTTTGTGCTATAACATGTCAGTGAATAAGGCACAAATAAGAGTGTATATTAGATTTTAGGGCTGCCATGACAAAGTACTATTAATACCAACAGGGTGGCTGAAAACAACAGAAATTTATTCTTGCCCAGTTCTGGAGGCTGAACATCTGAAATCCACCTATCAATACGGCCAAAATCTCTCAGTGATCTAGGGGAGTGTCAGTTCCATGCTGTTTGCTTCTAGTGTTTACGGCAGTCCTTGGTATTTTTTGACTTGTAGCTGCAGAAGTATAATCTCTGCCTCTGTTATCATGTGACACTCTTTCCTGTTTCCTAATATTGGATTATGGGTTTACCCTACTACAGTATAACTTCATCTTAACTAATTTCAACTTTAATGACTCTTTCTAAATAAGGTTACATTCTGAGATACTGGGGGTTAGGATTTAAATATATTTTGAGGGGGCACAATTCAACCTATAATAGGGTGCTAGAGAAAACAATGTGAATCAGGAGGCCAATCCATATCTGGGATAGGTATTTAGGTTTCCAAAGACAAAACATCTGCCCCACTCCCAAATAAAAAGGATTTAATGTAATCAAATTTCTATCAGGCAGCTGGATGGTCTCCTTGGAGAATGGTGCCATATCTGCGCTCATTATTAGCTTCTATTGTGGACAGACTGGGGATGTAACAATTGTAATAGCCAAATCCTCAGCAAAGAGAGAAAGTTCATCTCGCTGAGACCTATGTGTAAACTCCAAGCTTGTTACCATAGACAGATTGAATGAGCACTAGATTGTCTGGGTAAGGAGGCCAAGTGGTTTTTGCAATAGTAATCACCCAGTCTCTCTGATTATTAAGAGACTCCTCTGCAGTAGATGAACTCTAGACAGCTTTTACATAGGACATGAATACCCAAATATTCCATGACTATTCCAAGAATTCTATCCACATATATCTTTCCTAAAACTCCTGTCACCAATCCTCTAATCTTGTTTTTCAAGTCTCTGATGGGATAGGCAGAGCATTAGCTTCTCCCAGGAATTATTATGGATCCATATGGAAGACCATAAACCTCCCACGCAAAATAGAGAACTAAATGTACTGCCTTCAAACCCTGCCTACGGGGAGTATTTTGCCTTTCGAACTGACTTTCAGACTACCACAGATGGGGCTGGGGACAGCAGTTGTTCACTGCTGGTTGTGGTCAACATCTATCAAGCAGATTGGTAATTTTCCCTCCTTGGCTAATGGTCACAGATAACTTTCCATGAGGCCACAGGTGTGGTTTGAGAGGCTGCTGACACAAAAATAGGTGTAGGTATTTTCAAGTCTGATTCAGTTCAGGTGTTATGTGAGTTTTCTGGACCTCCTCAAGCCCTACTAGGTATAGTCCTTTCCCATTTAGTATTTCAATGCTGCTGCACACATCTACCTTTAGGATTTGGTTGACCATATCATAGCAACTCATAAAGAGCAGTTGAGGTCACACCCAGTCCCCTGGTTGCTGCGCTCAGGTGTTGTTTGGTTGTTCTGGGGTCCAGTAGCAAACACCCAATAGCTTTACAAATGGAAAATAGTTGTTAGTAGGAGAGAATTTGGATTTGCTCCAGAATATCAGGATCTTTTGAGGCATGTGGGAGGCTCCAAAGGGTGCTTGTATTATATTTGTAATGAAGAGTTCAAGTGTCATTGAGATATTCTAACTTATGAAGTCCAAGAAAAAGCTTGCACCACAACCTGTACCTACCACTAATCTTTTCTTTTTTTGTTCTGGGAAACAATGAAAACTGGTGTCCTTGTGGATTCCTCTGGAAATGGATTACTGCAGTGCTGTCGAATGTAATGCTTGCTTTCTTTAAAATATGAAGACATGTAAGATGTGGTGCCCCTCTCTACACAGTAGGAAGTCCAAGGTGTAGTTAGTTGTTGCTCACTTTGGAGAGGATATCTAGTACATGAGCAGATTACCAGAATTTTTGCCATTTGGTCTTTGCGGGGTTTATCTCCTACTCAATGCACACATGGTTTTACCTAGATGTCTGGGTGCTTGTGACCTCCTGCTCATTAGGTCCAATTAGCATAAAGTCATCAATCTAATGGATCCAAGTGGGGTTTTCTGGGATTTCAACAAGGTAAAGATTCTTCTAGAGTATAGTATGACAGAGATCAGGAGAGATGACATAGTTAAGACACTGAAGGTGAAATTCTGTTTCTACTATTTAGATAAAAATGAACTGATCCTGATTGTCTTTACTAATTCAGAAAGGAAAAAAGAACACAACAACAAACCCTCTTCTTAGCTCAGTGATTACCCTCCGGGGCCGGCAGCCGTGTTCATTTGCTCCCGTGAGGGCACTACATCAGGATCTGCAGCTGTGGCTGGTGGTGCCAACAGCTCGGGGTCATTTTAAAGCAGTCATTTGGCTTTGGTGCCAGCCAAACTGAAGTTAGGTGAGGACGGGACAGGAAGGACCATCCCTGCTTCTTTCAGTCATTGAGAGTAGCACACATTTCTTCAGTTTTTCCAGGGTTGTGCTTCCTGATGACTACCCAATAGGGGACATTTCAGGGGCTCTACGTGGCTCTTCCCATCGTAGTGACATTTACTGCATGGACCAGAGAACTAATCTAAGGATGTTTCCAGTTGTTAAGTATGATTATTCCAACTATACAGTCATGAACATGGGGAAAAAAACACCAGAAGCCCATTGATCACAGAAGGCGCACGCGGGCCGGGGCTGTGCTCATTGCCCCACTCGGTGCTCACACTGGTTAGTGGTAACTGTGGCCCATCACTGATCGCTCCTAGGTGGTATGGTTACTTCTCTTTTTCGGTTCACTGTCACCCTGTTAGATGGCTATAGATCTTCTTGGGCAAAATTTGGAGGAGGATTTACACAGTGTATCTTTGTGTCCACATTTCACGATGATTCCTTAAGGGAAACCGGTCTTCATCTCGAAAGGCTCTGGGTTTGTGAAGTGGGTAAGAAGCCATAAATTCCCTTTGTATCTAGAACTTTGATTCAGGTATTGCTGACTAGAGGAAGAATTGGTCTGATAACATGATCCATGTAATATTTTAGAGGGCTAACAATTGATTTCATTCCTAAGATTGTCATAAAAAATTAGCCACAGCCAAATATTCATGTAGATCAAAACACTTATGTCAAAAATATCTACCCCACCAAAACAAAACAGAACAGAATAAACAAACAAGCAAAAAGTGTAATAGATTAATTGGTTTATGGCTCTGTAACTGGAAAATGAATTTTTAACCTAATAATCATAAAAGGCATAATGTGTTTAAGACACATATTAAATGACTATAGGGAAATATATTTTGGCTATGAGAAGAATAGCTAGAAATGAGCACTTCTGTATCAGTAGCATAAAAGTTCAGATACACAGATGAGTGATGGGGGTGTTGATTGTCATATAGAGAATGACTTGTTTATTCATAGCTGTGCCTTCCTTTCTATAATGACTCCTTTAACTCTGTGAAGGTGAAAATTCAAACTTGGGATAGATTTGCAAATAAGGAAGCAGGAATCTCTACTCCCCTTCCATTCCCATAAGTAGAACAAATTTAGCTGTGTTTTTGCTAGAGGCAAGTTTGCTGAACTTGAATAACCTTTACATTGATTGCTATAGACAGTCAGGTAAAATTGCAAAGCTCTTTCTGTAGTGTTGCAGTTTTACATGGTGCAGGGTTTTGGTCATTGTGTCAGTCTACATTGCTTTCCTCAGACTATCTCTATTTGAGTAACTCCTTTAAATAGAAAGTGGCTTTTATTCGAGTTACTGGATTTCTCATCACTATGATACTGGGGAGGGCATGCAAACTTTGAAGCCAGTGGACCAGGGTTTGAATCTTGCTTTCCCTGCTGTGTGACAGTAGGCAGGCACGTTTGTAGCTCTTATGAACCTTGGTTTTCTTTTCTGTAGTATGGGATTATTAATGGTGATAGTAGTGTTTTAAATGTCAAGAGAGATAATATATGAGGTCAGACAATTAACTTCTTTTTTTTTTTTAATTCATTTTTATTGTTAGACTTATTGGGGTGACACGGACAATTAACTTCTTGAACTCATCTTAGAAAAGGTGCTACACCCCTCATTGCTGAATATGACAACGGTCACCTTCGAAGTACTCCCCTCGGGAAGCTGTGCACTGATGCTAGTGCCTAGTCCACCCTTCAAAGCAATTTTGGAACTTTTTTTCTGGTATGGCCATCAGAGCTGTTGCTGTACCCAAAATCTGACAGTTAAGTTAGAGAACTTGCCACCGTGCGCTTATGTTGGCACCACTGTACACACAACTCAGTAAGGTGCCATAACTTCGGCACGCAGTTGTTGGTGCAGTGCTGCCGTAGACTAGACTCTGGCGTCGGCGCACAGCTTCCCAAGGGGAGTACCGCCAAGGTGACCACAGTGATACTCAGCAGTGGGGTCTGTAGCACTTTTTCCAGGATGAGTTCACGAAGTTAATTGTCCCAACTCATATGTAAAACATCTAACAGGCCGGCATGTAGTGGAGATTCAATAAATAAAAATGGTGCTGCAATTCTTCATCTTCTTCTTATTTCTCAATTGAGCAATCAATACACTTTCCCTGGGGAGTAGAGTGGCAGTACTTCCAGGAGAGCGTGTGTTGGCAGAACAGGCCCTTGTGTCTGTTGCCAGAGTTAGATGCCATTTACCTAAAGTAGCTTCTCCATTTCTACTTCTCAGAATAGACTCCTTCAGCACCCCCTGAGGACTTTAACTTCTTCCTTAATAAATGAAAAGTTTGAATCTGAAGTCAGGTAGCATTTTGCCTTAAAGCATTGTCTTAAATGGATTTTTCTTTCCTGCTTAAAAGAAAGGCCGGGCAGATTTATTGTAAATGCTCTCAGGAGACCTCTTCCAAAATGCTTCCCCTTAAAGAGGTAGTCACAAAAATGAGCACTAAATGCTGCTTGGAGATTTAAAAAGTGACAGCAAAACCATTTTCTGTATATCTATTAGGGAATTTGAAAGGAGTTAGAGTATGCTAAAAGTTAGGTGAAATTTTCACATTTGATTAAATTAAGATCCACATGTGAAGATATAGATGATAATTCATTTTCCTAAAAAAAAAAAAAATTATTAGAAAGAAGATATGTGTTAGAAAGCTGATAAAAAAGTCAATTATATTAGGAAGCTTAAAGTTACATCTTTAAGGCTAATATTTCTTTAAGAAGTAATAGTATCAGAATTTGATTAACTTACATTTATATTTAGCTTAAATAGCAACTCTAAATTTAATTCAGATTCCATAAAAAAGTTTTTCTTTTACTCTTTGACATTTTATAAATCTTTGAAAATATTCTTTTAATTTTGGAGGGCTGGGGATAACAATAATGAATATTAATTTTGCTTATTTAGATGCATTTTTCTGTCTCTAGGCTTTGAGTGATTTTTGAATTTTTGAAGGAAGACAAGAGCTTGCAGTTTGCAAGTGTGCTTCATCTATACCCTAAAAACTATCAATTTCTTAACATCATTGAGAAGGAATGCTGTATATCTAAATATGCCTCTTAAATTGATCTTTTGAAACATAGTAATAGCCTAACAGATGAGCAAATAGATATCAGAAAATGTTAGTTCCCCTTACAGGGTATGATCACTTGTTTCTTTTCTGGTTTAACAATCCTTATCATCAGTACAGACTGGCAAATTGGAAAGTGTGCTGGATGTGGCATATTGAAGCTCCTAAGTTCTATTTCTGGTGATTCAATTGATTTAACACTGAAGTCTCTACACGTCACTTAAATTTTCTGAATCTCAGTTTCCTCATCTGTGCTCCTGCCTGTGGTTGGTCTATTTTCTAACTCCTCCATTTCTAACTCCTTCTGCTGAGCCTTCCTGTCCTGCAGAGATTGGTAAACTAAAAATCCATATTTCCCAGTTCCCTTGCTACAAAGTTTTAGATGTAAATTAGATCCTACCATTTAGAAGTATTTATTCAAGATTTATAAAGTGGGAGTTAATATAGAAGCCATCTTCCTGCAGCTTTTGCTTTTTTCTTCCAGAAAACAGATTGCAAAGACGTGGGGGGTTTGTCCAGCAATAGTGCAGTTTTCAGCTCTAGCTAGTAGTTAAGGTGACAGCAGCAGCAGATGCTTTCTCATTTCCAGGTCACTGTCATAGGAAAATGGTCTCTACTTAATAGTTCCAGTGGTGGCCTCTGGATTCTTACTTTCTGACCATAGCAGAATCAGTAGCCCTCCTGGTGTTTTAGTTGTTTAGTGTTCTGGATCATTCCTGGAGGCCCAGCCTCAAGCCTGCTCCTTTCAAACTTGTAGTGATTTTATAAGCATGTAATGCCCTCTATTAAACTCATTTTTCTTACCACAACTAAAGTGTCTCTATTTATTGTATTGGACTCTGATACTTGGCCTAAAGAATTGTGAGGATCACATGGAACTAATCATATATATATTTTAAGGTGCTTTGTTAAAATGCTATATACCCATACAGATTATTACAGTTATCACACACGCAAGGTTTGCCCTGTTATTTGGCAGTGGAATTTAACTGAAACACAATCTGTAATATGTCCCCCTTGAGGCTGGAATTAGATCAAAGTGGGTGAATCTTCACAGAGTAAAAATGTAACTGTGGAACCAAGTTCCAAGAAGTTTTCTGCTTATGTCTGGCAGTGGGGTCAGGGCAGTGGGCTGGGGGTTGCAGGAGAGTGGCCTTAATACTTCTTGAATAACTTGGGGTCTGTCTGTATAGAGTTATTGCTCCTGAGTGATTTCCTTGCTTTGATACTCTATGCTTGACCTCAACTCTCTTTAACTAGAATTTTCTGCAACACGTGTGAATTTGAAGTTTCTAAAAATCAGAGTATTAGGCTATTTCTTGCTTTCCCCTTTTTCTTGTAAGTAAGGTCTCATGGGACACTTAAGGTTAGAGGTTGGAAACAGTAAAAGATTGACCCAGTTCCTAACATCATTGGTTATTCCAAGCTTCAATCTTGGTATAGTTCCTTCAAGAAATCAAATTATTCAGTTAGAAAATGTGATGATTCTTGAAACATCACAGGAAAGTTATTTGTGCTAAATCAGCACTCTGGGTCTCACAATTTTTGAGTTGTGATTACTTATCTCAGTGTTACCATTCACTTCAGTATAACTGCCTTTAATGTTTGTGGCTTTGGATTTGTGGTTAGCATAGTGAATCAATCATAATTTTCTTCCTCATTATTGGGGAAAATAAGATTTATAATTAGTGGGCTGCTCTGATCAAACACTATCAATTTTAAAGGAAAGATGTTCCTAGTTCTGTTCTGAATTGATAAATGTTTATTAAGGAACAAATGTTAGTTTACATGGACTAAGTGTGAATATTTTACACCATCACATACCAGTGTCACTCTGATTGCAGCACTTGTGGGAATTAGAAAGGTAAAACTTCGTAACTCTGCTTAGCTGCCCAGTGGCTTTAATATCTGGAGGAGTAAAACAAGATTTTAGAGATTCTTTCTATTTTGCCTAATGAAACATGTAATTGTACAAATTGTGATGTAGTCTGTTTTTCTCCTAGAAAGAGTTTTGCAAATTCAGGCTTAAGCCACACCTATGAATGAAGTGAGCTTACATGATGTAGTGGTTTTTCTCAACACTTTTGATACATAAATTGTTACCCAGTTGAATTAGATCAGCTGGACAGCTGTGAATTTAGAAAATTACATTTTTTTTTCTTTTTTTTTGGTATGTGGGTAGCTCCCTGACTGGGAATCAAACCCAGGCCACAGCACTGACAGTGGCCTTAAGCCATTACACCAGGGAACTCCCGAAAATCACATTTTAAAAATGCTTTTAGTGTTCGTCTTTCACTGTAATAAATGTTGGACAAGTGAGAAACACTTCTCATCCTCTATTATAATATTTATTAATATTTAGATACATATCATCTGCAGGCTAATTTCTATCTGTCATCATTTATTTAATCTCTCTACAAGTGCATCTACATCTGTAACTATAGCAGCAATATTTAAAAATATATATATACACACACACAGTTATATATGTAGAAGGATGAAATTTGAAATAATGATGTTATCACAGTAAGTTTCAGTACCAAACAACATATACTAAACTCTTCTGTTCCTCATGGCTGCCCCAGTGTAGACCATGAGTTCCTGTGGAATAGGAAGGGGCTTCTGAGACCAAGCTATCTGTTGAGGAAAAGAACTGAGGTGCCCCTTTTCTCTCCCCTTCCCATAATAAAGGGCTTGGAACCATGTTGAATGTAGGGAGAGAAATGGAGTTTTAGATGATGAGGGGCGAAGGAAAACCAGCCTGGTGTTTTGTTCCCCTCACTCCTTGTGCTTAATGCCAAAGGGAAAAGCAGGACAGAAATAAAGGAAGCCCCCGGTTGTATGCAGATACCTGAGAAAAAAAGATGGATGCACTGCTTAAAAGTGACAGCTGAGCGGGTGCTTCCCACACCATCCTGCATCGGTAAAGCAAAGGCGATGGGCACGGGGTTTATGTAGACATGAGGGGCCTCAAGTACCCCCCAAGTCTCCAGGATATCACCTGGTCCAAGGGTGAGTGACATGTTAAAGAGTTGCTCATAAAAATGGGCTACATTTGGACTTCACGACTTACATGGGAAAGGCAGCTGCCGTGCAAGCTGGCAGGGCGAAAGGAGGAGAGAGGAGCAGATTGGCTGCGTCGCTGGGATCATCACCCTTCCAGGTTTTTGCCTGCAGCCAAATGTGGCCTCTGCCTGAGCCTCTCCTGACACGACTGAAAGACCACAGCCTATAATGGCACAGCAGTGGGACACAGGGTAGAAAGTAGACTGCCACTTTTCCTCCCAGCCTCTCCGCTCTGCAGACAGGTGGCCAGCTGCTGCTGGTGGAAGGCAGGTGTTTGATGCTCTGAAGCACCGAGAGCCAGGAGATGAGGTGGGAACAACGTTTAGGATGCACTATTGAACTGAATTGTAACTGATTTACACAGTCTAAGTGGACTGTGACATCACTGGATGTGTCAGAATTATAATGCAAAACCTAAATTAAGTTGCTTGATATAAACCTAGCTGATTAGAGATCCAGAATTAGAAAATAAAATTGGTTAAAAAGAAACCCATTATTTTTTAAAACGTTCAACTTTGTAATTGTGTAATATAGTCATGTGATTCAAACATATATTTGCTGATTTTTTTCCTTACATGAGATCATGCTATAAATGCACATAATATTTGTTTGCATTATGCATCAACACTGTTATTTTTAATAGGTGTCTAATTCATGTTTAACTTTAAGTGAGTTCAAAGATATTTTTCTTCATTGCTCATTGCTTTTTAGGTCACAATTTTATTGTGTGTGTGTGTGTGTGTGTGTGTGTGTGTGTGTGTGTGTGTATATAATGTAATATATAATTATAAAAAATATAAATATGTAATGTATTATACCAAGTATATAAATGTCACCTCAATATTCTTATAGCATTCTTATGGTTTTACATTTAAATGTCATCTTTATTATCAACTTTTTTTGATATTGGTAATTTGGATGTCTCTCTCTCTCTTTTTTTATTGTTAGACTTACTGTGGTGACATTTGTTAGCAAGAATTACATAGGTTCCAGGTGTACAATCCTACAGTACATCATCACCTTGTTATTATCAACTTCTCTTGGGTAAGGATGAAGCAGGAATTATCTGATTTCTTGCTCATCCGTTGTCCCAACTGCATTTATTAAATTACTCATCTTTCCTGTGTCAACTGGAAACCATCTTTATCTACCAATTTTTCTACATTTTATATATATATATTTATATTACATATATGTATATATATTTAGTTTGAAAGTACCACACTTTCTTAATCATGATAAATTTAGACTACATTATAAATCTGGAAGGACAAGTCCTCCCTCATTATTCTTCCTTTTCATAATTTTTCAGAATATCCAGAGAAGTTAGATAATTTTTATCCAGTTACTGAAAAATTCTCCATATTCTGACTGAAACTGAAATAAATCTATAAGTTAATTTGGGAGTGGATTTGTATCTTTATGAAGATATTTCTTTCTATCTCACAATCTGTATGTTTTCCACATATTCATTTTGTTCCTGTTCTTTTGAGTAAAATTTTATAATTTGCTTCAAACAGGTGCTCTGCTTTCTTGTGAAGTTAATTGCCTCAGTTCTTTTATATTTTATGTTACTTGTTTACATGAAATATTTTTGTTTTACATTTTCTAATTTTGCAAACCTATTAGTTTTTTGTTTTAATTGTTGAATTGAATGAATTCCTTTTCTATTTCTGATAGTTTCTTAGTTGGTTTATTTATATTTTTTCTAGTTAGATAAATATTTAAATGTCTTCCTATAGTTTGGTACTTGTCACTTACATTTCACTTTCTTATTTAATTATCTTGGCTATCTGACTCAAAACAATCATGTGTGCTCTATTTGTGGAGAGAATGATTATTATCTTTGGCATACTAACACTATTATCTGGCACTAATGTTTAAGTATGATGTTGGCTGGAAGAGTTATGATTGATTTTTAACATACTATAATAACATCTTTCTATTTGTGTTTTTAAGAGATTTTGCTTTAGGAGTGGATGTTAAATTTTCTCAAATGCCTTTTTCAATGTATTAAACATATTTGACTTATTTTGCTTTGCCTGATGGTCTCTGGGTCCATCCATGTTGTCATAAATGGCCCTATTTCATCTTTTCTTATGGCTGAGTAATATTCCATTGTGTATATCTATCACAGCTTCTTTATCCAGTCATCTGTCAAAGGACACTTTGGCTGTTTCCATAATTTGGCCACTGTGAACAGTGCTGCAATGAACATTGGGGTGCATATATCTTTGTGGACTAAGGTTTTCAAATTTTGGGGGTAGATAACCAGAAGTGGGAATGCCAGATGTCCCCCCAATAAATTTAACAGTAAAAAAATTTGGAGTTATTTATTTGACCTATTCATAATATGAGTTTTATTCATAAATTCCCATTGTAACCTATATATTTCTGGAATAAATACAATGAACATTAATTTTAAATATACAGCTGGGTTTAATTAATATATTTTTTAGGATCTTACATCATTATATTTATCATTCATATTAAGGTGGGCTCCTGTTTTCCCATGGAATTCAAGTTGGATATGACAGGAAGTCACTGGGAGAACTTGACTTTGTACCCTGGTATTTTTGGAATACAGATACAGTTACCAGACTTGAGCCTGCAAAAGTCTACAGAGTAGAAGCTAGTTGGAAGTGCCTACATGGCAGAGTGAACAGAAAGTCAATATGTCCAGAGTCTGTGGAGCAAAAACAGAGCTGTTGCTACCTACTGTGTAAATTAGGAAAAAATACAACTCGCTTCAGGCACACACAGCCCCATCCCAGGGTGCACAGTTTGATTTCAAGAACAAGGGCTCCTCACATGTAGAGCACCGTTTGTGTGGCAGCTTTGTGCAAACATGTCACGTTGTTACCAGGGCTATGGAGACATTTTGGAAGAGAGCTGTTAGAGACATTTCGAAGAAATAATATTAAGTAGTCTAGCTGCAACGGGAGAGGCAATCCCAACACGTAGTAACCCCAGTGAGCAGATGTGGGACACCTGAGATGACACTGAGCCACACCAATGAATGCTGGATTGATAGGGAAAGAATGAAAAAAAAAATGATAGGAATTCTTATTGATACAAACGCTTCTCAATAGCCTGTGCAAGTTATATAGGAAATGGCCTGCCAGTAGTTATAGAAAAGGAAACTAATTTCTCCATTTGAAATAAAATGAAAGCAAATACGTGGCAAAATGTGGGACAGGGTTCTTGTGGGACCAGATAGGACATAGAATTGGCAGATCTTATTAAATGGCTGGGGACTAAATGTGCCACTGCCTTTGCTCTTGGGATTCCCCACTCCTTTCCAATGGTAGTATTTTCCTGAATCAGCCATTAACTTCATTTTTATTCCAAGGAAGAAAAGATGGTCTCTTAGTTTTTAGAGTAGTGTGTGATATACAACTACCCTCTTAGTGTTCAAAGAAAATAAAATGGCACAGTACACAACATGGAAACTTTGGAAGGTAACTCTCTGAGTTTGTTCCAGAGTATCTGATTGACGATAAAAGCCTGGGGCGCATTGATGCTGCCTGACCCCATGCGAAGATGCAGTTGGTATTTGGACTGTGAGTAGAATTCCTTTCATTTACAATAACATGACACTCAGCAGTAAATCTTCACAAGATTATCGTAACTTGGACCAATTGGAAGCTATCCTTAGGGTTTATGGAGCAGTGTGATGGCAAAAATTTCTTATCTTAGGTGATAAACACCAAGAGAAAACTTTCCCCTCAAAAAATTTATGCAAATGGAATGATGCTTCTTGCCCTAGTGTCTAGTCTGGATCTTTATAAAATCACCAAGAAAGAATGCTTTATTAAATATCTAGAGTTTTGAATTTAAATGGCTAGAATATCACTGAAAATAGATTACTGCAGGTTGCCTAGGTGTGATACTTTATATCAGAGATGAAAGAAAGCAGAAGTCCCCGAACTGTTGCAACTTGAAAAATGAAACAAATTTAACCTACAGCAAATGGGCCATGTGGATGTAAGAAAGGACATATTAATCAAACCTTACCAATTAATGAAGTGGTAGTTCACTATTAAACTCTGAAATGAATTTCAAAAGCATGACTTGATGGAATGGATATTTACGTTATTAAGATATCATAGCAACCAATTTTCATCTGTTCTGAATGCTACATAGAGGTCAAATTGAAAGTTCTCAGCTGATTACCACAGTGACAATTAATAAAGATGATTTAGCTTGTCTGTTGTAACTTCTCTGAAAACATGAAAATCTGAGATCCTTTCTAATGTTAAACAGTAATGTCTTCTGCTACATAAGTGAGAGATAAAGAAATTAAACAATTGATAATTATTCAACAAATAACTTCAAACCAATTTAAATTAACCTAAGAGCTCTTAGAATTTGTAAAATTTAAAGCCGAAGTCCTACATTGTCTGAAATAATTTTCAATTATACTCTCTAAAGATGATTTTTCTTGGGGTGTTTATTTTCCCTAGTTCTTACTCTGATTCCTATTACTACTTTCTGAGATGCTACAGATTTGAAATTTGAAGCTATGTACTTATGATCATTTATAAAGAGCTTGCCATAGTGTTAATTTGTACTTTTCTGTTTTTCAGTTATCAAATTAGCATTTATGGAACATCTGCTCTTGGAAGCCCCATTCGAGGCTTTTCTCCTAGTCTTTTACATCCCGTAGCTATTATCACTCGTCACCCTTTTTAAGACCAACAACCTAGAAGTCATCCTTGATTCTTTTTATTTCCTCACAACTCACATGAAAACTATTAACAAATCCTATCTTCTGGCTCTACTCTCAAAATGTGTGCAAATCTGATCACTTATCACCACTTGCAGGCAAATAACTTAATCCAACTCACTACTGCCTCTTGACTAATTCAGCAACTGGTCTCCCAGCTTCCATTTTTGCAACACTTTAGCCCATTTGTCAAAGAGCAGCCAGAATTACCCTCTTCCTTGCTCAGAACCTTTCATCAAATTCTCATTACATGAATATAAAATCTAAACAGCTTGTCAGAGAATACGTTGACCTTATATGATCTGATCCTTTCTAACTTCAGTTTATAGCCCTCTGACCTTCACTCACTTAGCTCTAGTGACCCTACCTTTCTGGTGTTCTTGGAACTCACTGGGCTCCTTACCACCTCAGAGCCTTTGCCCTTTTTGTTTTGTCTGCCTAGCACATTCTTCTATTCACATCTTTCAGTGCTCCCTCAATAATTTAGGTTTTTGCTTCAATGTTCCTTGATCATTTTGTCTTAAATAGCCCTCATTCTTACTAGTTCCTAATCCTTTAATTTGCTATATTTGTTTTTATAGCACTTTTTCCAGCTGAAGTTTTCATATCTGTTTGTTTACTTGTTTAGTCTTTATTCCGCCCCACCATCCACATACATGTTTAATTCCACTCCGTGGGAGCAGGGACTTTATGTTGTTATCTGCTGTATATCCTGAGCCTAGCGGGATAGCACACACTCAGTACATATCTGAAGAATGAATGTATAAATTGATATGCTAAGAAAGACCCATGGTGATAAAAAGGAGTTAACTAAAAGTTAAGATATTTGTTGCCAAGGCACTTCAGGTGTAATCAGAGGGAAATACCTACAGAAGGAAAATGAGTGTGAAGTATTAAAGATTGCATGTGTACTACCAAGTAAGGTGGAGCGAAGCAGGGCCGTTTATTAGGTATGCTACATGGAGCCATGTGTCTCCTTCCTGTTTCTTTTGTATTTCTTCATAATGCCTAATATGGTCCCTGCACATAAATGTTGACTATAACTAATTGATTATTTTTTAAAATACACAACTATAGGTAGAAAGTAATATTGGAAACGAAACTAAAGTAAAGGCCTGAATTACTCTGAATTACCTGTGATTTAATTTGTCCATGCTTGATAATGCGCATGTATGAATATGTACTGGCTTTTGTTTAGCTGCTGAACATACAATAGAGCAATTTTTTATGGCATGGCATAATATTTTTAATATACTACTAGTTAAAAGTAAATTTTA
The DNA here is from genome assembly GCA_004026885.1 of Lyroderma lyra. Classification (NCBI taxonomy): domain Eukaryota; kingdom Metazoa; phylum Chordata; class Mammalia; order Chiroptera; family Megadermatidae; genus Lyroderma; species Lyroderma lyra. The sequence continues at coordinate 7,118 of PVJL010005443.1, read as the reverse complement.
CTTAAAAATTTAAATTCCCAATGCTTTACTGTACTCTTTCATGTCTGTGGTCTTTCTTTTTTAAATTCATTTTTATTGTTAGACTTATTGGGGTCACATCTGTTAGCAAGGATTACATAGGTTTCAGGCACACAATTCTACAGTGCATTGTCAACTTGTATAATAAGTTCACCATCTAATGTGACTTCTTTTTCCTTTAGCATATATTTAGCTTCCCCCTCCCTCCTCTCTCACCCTTCCCCCTTCTCCCCTCCCCTCCCTACTCATCCCCAAATAAACATTAAACTATTGATTGTATCCATGGGTTGTTTGTTTGTTCATTTCTTTTTCTTTGTTGCCTTCAGTTTTATATTCTGCATATGAGTGAAGTCATACAGTTTTTTATTTTTTTCTGTCTGGATCTATGATTTTGGAAAATTAGATTATACACTTTTCTTGAGAATCAAATTTGTTGTAACTTGACTGTATTTGTAAAGAATAAATGAATAACACACAATTTACTGAGTTGATCATGGTCACTATCCTGGGCATTAGGAATACAATTCTAAACATGCCTGTCACAGTCATAGTACTTAAAGTTCTGGGACAAAGAAATGGCTGTCAAATGCGATTTTATCTAAAGGAAGGGAGCAGGACCAGAACATGAGCATATAACAGAGGAAACTTTGAGGGGCTGCCTGATGAGCACTGAGGTTAGACCCCGGTAAGAAATCTAAGGGCAAAGTCAGGGGCAAAGAAGAAGCATGGACATGTCAAAGGGGGAAAAAATCACTCTAGTCCAGTTTAATCAGGGCTTTAGTAGGAGTAAGGAAGTGAATCCGGAATCTTCTGGCTGCCTTGGAAAATGGAAAGATAAACAATGTTGTTTGGCATCAGCAAAGCCTTGTCCTGGAGGAGATGCTTGGACCTCAGGAGTGTGGATTTGCCAGGTGGATAGGGAGTAGGATTCAGCTGTGCACTGTCTGAAGGCTGTGGCCCTCTATGAGTCAGTACACAAGTGATGTGACCCAGACTCACGCAAAGTGAACCAGGGGTGTAAGCTGGTCTAGGGAGCCTCACTGATGGAATCCTGCCTGTGTGCATGTTAGGCACTGTGACATTTAGAAAGATGATTAATACTTGGGAAGAGTGCAGGCAGTGTGTTCTGAGCTGATCTGGCCTGAGACCTGCCTGCAGCTAACTCACAACGTGACCACTGCGGTCACCACACACTGGCCACGCGCCCACATGCTGTGCTGGCTGAAAAATGGGCACAGTTACAGGACAGGGAAACAGACTTTATTCTTGTAGGCAGCACTATACTTGGCCTTGGGCAGGAAAGCAGAGAAGTTGGGCTAAAAGCTTTTCAAAATGTTTGTGAAGTACCTAGAGGAACAATTTGTGTTATATAAATATAAATGTGGTGGTGTCATATAAGTGTAGATAAGAGCTTCAGTTGTGTTTTGTTTTAAACATGAGAAATAAACAGGGACCATTAATTTTCCCTTTCAGACAGGTAGTTAAGACAATGGTTAATAATCTGTTCTGGACTGATAAAGTAGACCATTCATACATCAAGAGAACTTGTTTCACAAATAACAAAATGGACAGCTAGTATAGACATCCACATGTACAATCAAATACAGAGTAAATTGGGAGGAGAGAGCTTCATGAAAACAACTTGAATTCTCTGAGGCAGATTTTTTTTTTTAAGCATTTTATCTGCGTTAGAGGGAGTTGTTATTTCAAAGGACTGTGATTTTCTCCTTAGTGCCCTGTTCTGAGAACATGAATTTACTTGACTGTTAGATGCAATTGCTTGCCTTCTTTGGCTCTCTAAGTAACAGCACTTCTCATACATGCAAAAAGGAGGCAAGTGGGTTTGTGAAATGTTGACTTGTTTTATTAGCTGCATGAAAGCTGCCTTGTCGTGAGAAATCTTAATTGTAATAATTCTTTAGCAGAACTTGGCGATGTCTTTTAGGCAATACTGCTATTTAAGACTGCTAGGGCCCTCCCCAAACAGGTGTTTATTTACATGTCTGATTTAAATAGGCAGAAAAGGGTTCTCTGACCACAGACTTGTATTTCCTCTAATACACGTAAAAGGGGAGGAGAGATGTAAGCAGCTGGGGCTCCTGGCAATGAGAGTGGGAATGAAGAAAAGCCCGGTGGGTGTGCGTCAAACTGAGGCAGCTGTGCTCTTTCCCTCTCAGCGCTGGAACAGTTGTGTGGGGGCTGAAAAGAGCCAGAGGGAGAGCTAGCTGGTGGCATTGGGTTTGGGCGGGTGGCTCTCTGTGTGCATTAGAGGAAATGCATGGATAATTGTTCTGTCTGTGAAAAGATGCTACTGCCAGGGCGCTTTTGAATCCATGTAAATTCAGGTAAAGCTAAGCACACAGGCATGTCACTGTTGCAAGCTGTGACTGTGCGTGTACAAAGGGACACAAAGAGGCTGCTTCTTTTCAAATGTAGATTGAAAGCTCTGAATAGTTGAAAAAGCTTTTGCAAGTGGAGGACCTGAAAGTCTAGAGTAGATAGAATGGAAGAAGTCAGGTTGAATAATGAAGTGGTCTTTTAGGGAATAAGGGTGAGGGGACAGGGATGGTGGGATCCTTGTTCTGGGTAGGAGCAGGGTGGGGACTAGGAGACTGAGACATGTGTGGCAGCAGAAAAATGAGGAGAGTGGCACTTCTCCTTGAAAACACATTTTTAGCAAGTGTTGTGGGTTGAGATTTTTATCTTCTGTTACTTCATAATCTCGTTCCTTAGTACTTAGTAACATTGTGTGATAATATAAACCTTAAAACAGAAAGCAAAAATCCAACAATTATACTACCAGCAATGGCTTAAGAATTTTGTTTCCTGTTTCTTCTACTCAGAAGAAAAGGATGCTCGTTACCAGCTGTAATTATTCCTTGAAAAATATATTTAGTTATTTTTCTTTTAGTCATAGTTTAGAAAAGCAGGTACAAAATTGCACACACACACACACACACACACACACACACACACACACAAACTACAGAAAAATATACTCCGTAGTTTTGTTTGTGCAACTTATCATTTGATCCTGACTAATTTGTGGCTTTTTATTGAATTTTGTTTCCTAAGACTTACTCTCACAGGAAATAAGGAAATATCTTTACTAAAGAGAATTAATAACACAAATTTTAATGTGGTATTTCTCTTAGAACATTGATCCCATGTGTTGAAAATGGCACCAGAAGCCACCTCTGAACTGTAGAATGCGAGTCAGAGGTATTTTTGTTCTTAATTGGTTTGTGTGTTTGCTGACATTAGTTAGGGCCAGGAAGTCAACAGGTTCATTCTAAATATTTAGTACTAATTGTAAGCAGGAAGAAAGCTAGGGGTCCTCTGTGCCTCACTTGTGAGGTCTGTGATGAAGCAGAGTCAAAAGCTCAAAGTTGAATATAACTCATGCTCATCATAATGGTTTTTGAAAGCAACCACACCTTGAGAGGCCAAAGCCATGTTTGCGCATGGATGTGAACTGAACTGATGTGTGCTCTGGATATCTGAGATTCTCTAAAAATTTTGTATACATGCTTGTTTTTGGATTTGTTTCTTTGTTTGTTTTGCTTTGCTTTTATGGTGGGGAGGTGTGTGTATGTTCAGTGGTAGCAGTGTTGAAAACTGAAATGGATATTTGCTTTATTTAATGAAAGGATCCCAAAACACATTTTGAGGAGATGTTGTGAAATTGCGTAGTCCTAAACCTCTCCATCAGTAAAGAAAAATATCATCCTTATTTGACTTTTCCTGGCTGGGTCTATAGAAGGGGAAGGAATAAAAGAAGGCGTAGCAGGAGGTAACAGGGTTAAGCTATGTCAGCCTTTATGTTTTTCTGATAGTGAGGCCTCCAGTGCCACTACAGTTTTGCCAACTATTTGCAATAATAGGAATCTCTGTGGATGTTTAAAGTATACTTAAAATATACATTGCCTTTGGTTCTGCTGTGTTTGTTTTTAGTGTAAAGTTTCTTTAAAATATAAAGGTACTTTCTTGGTAAGCAAAGCATTTTAACATGTGAATTGTCTTGATGGTTGGCTAGCTGTTGTATTTACTCATTGTGTGAGCAGTTACTGTGCCAGGAGCTGTGACTAAATCAAAGCTGTGACTGGTCTCTGGTGATGGGAGCACCAGCACCCTGCCTCTTACGTGATCATTTTTACAGCACAACTCTTATCCCTTGGTTTACTTATCTCCACTGATTCTTATGCATAAGGATAAGTTACCAATCAGTGCTCTAAATTGACAAAGGAAAGGAATAGAAACAGTAGAAGAAAGGAGGTAATTTTCCTGTTCTGAGAACCTCTTGTTTACTGCCCTGTGGCCATTTCAAATGTTTGCATTATACAGGGACTAAAGTGGTCTTTCTCTTTTGGAAGGTAAAAAACATGGTCAAGTCGGAGAGTAAACAGTGAATTGCCCGCACTAAAGTCTATTTCAATTTCTAAATTAGAACTAAGTTGGTTCTATTATGTATAAGAACTCTTTTCATTTTATTTTTTAAAATCAAGTATTTGGATGGCTCTGAGTAAAAACTGGATAGCTTGTCGAGAGATTGATAACTTGATATGCTTATTTTAAACAAAATGACTTCTAGGTATAGTCCTATATGATGATAACATTGCCTCCACATTTCTCACCTCATCTTAGGTGATATATTCAGGGGGAGTTTACTAGAAAACTTTAGAGGCTATAATTTCATAGGCTGCATGAATTTGTTGATTTGATGTATTGGAAATGATAATTTAGCATACAGAGCTTCATCTCACTTGTGAACTTTTTCTATTTAGCTCAGCAAGTTGATTCTATTTTGTTTTCTTCTCTTAACTAAGAAGGTAGATTTGGAAATTAAATGGGTACTCAGGCTATATCAAAGACCAAGAAAGAGAATTTTCTTTCCATTTCTCATAAGGGGTATATAAAATTTGGAAAGCAAGAGAATGATAACTGACTGTGGCCATAATTAATTAAAATATTATGTTCAGGACTGCAATTGAAATGTAGCTAAGGAGAAAAATCCTACAGATGCTCCAAATCTGTGAGGCTTCTGAATAGCTGAATCCCCAGCAATCTTCATTATTGACTAGAGGAAATTATATAGTATTCTTCTTCTTTGCAAGATTTGAAATTTTATTGAATTGCTACTAAAAGCTTCCAGAAAGTAAGGGAACCTTCCCAGAGGCAATTATGTTGCATTTTGCCACCAAAATGTTAAAAATTTTTTCTTTGTGTGATAGAATTTTAAATGAAAATAAGGAAAACAAGATGTTAAAATACATCATCCTTGTCCTGCCTAGAATTAGTGCATCCTTGCAGGGTCTGAGAATATTGGCTGAATATAGATGTCTCAGAATAAGGCATATCTGCCAAATGACAGATGGTCCAAAGCCAGAAGAGAAAGGCTCAAGAAGATGTAGTCAAGGGTAAGGCTGATTCAGGAAAGAGCTGAGCATCTGTTTAGTGGTTGTGTTAACAATTATCATTAGTATGGCCTCTTTTTCATTCTGACACATTAATTTGTTACTGTGTTCACTTTGGGGATGATTCAACGAGGCTCTTCATTAGAAAGGACGATACCTGTACAAAGGCTCACTGAATGAAAATATTCGGAACAAATTAGAGCTGAGTAATTTTTTTGTTGATAGAAGGGGTACTAATACTCTTATCACACGTTAGATTTAAAAAGTTGAAAATTTATTTTTGTTGTTCAGAATTGTGTTGGGACATGACATTGTGTTTTGCTATTAGAATTCAATTAAAAGAGGCTCTAGTGATTAAGTTAGCCAAAGAAACCTCATCATGTGGCGCTCATAAATTTTTGGTTCTGACCTTTTAAATTACCAAGTATGTATATATCTAGTTATTTGTTTGTATTAAGTCAACTTTTTGACTTAAACACTAAAATGCACCTATTTAAGTGTGTATTGATGGGCTTTGGCAAATTTAAATTCCCATGTAAGTGTCACCACAATCAAGCTATAGAACATGTCCCTCACTAATGTGTTTCCTGTGGATTAGATTTGTCATTTTTAGAGTTTCAGATTAAATGGAAACATACAGTATGAACACTTTTGTTTGTAGCTTCTTTTGCTTAGTGAAGTACTTTTTACATATATTTACATTATTGTGTGTTTCAATAGTTCCTTTCTTTTTACTTATAACTATTATTTCATGGTATAAAAATGCCACAGTTTATCTGGTGTAGGGCATTTGAGTGAGCATGTTAGGCCGTTCTGAATAAAGTTGCTTGAACATTTATAGATATTTATGTGGACATATGTTTTTATTTCTCTTGATTGACTATCTAGAAATAGAACTGTTGGTTTATATAAGTGTATATTTAAATTTATTAGAAACAGCCAAGCTGTTTTTATTTTTTTCATTTTTTAAAATTTATTTGTGTTCAATTTATTGGGGTGACGTTGGTTAGTAAAAACCACACAGGTTCCAGGTGTACAATTCTACAGTACATCGTCTACGTGTTGTGTTATGTGCTCATCACCCAGAGTCAGTTCTCCTTCCTTCACCATGTATTTGAGACCCTGTCCCTTCTCTCCCACCCCACTTTCCTCATACACTCAAATAACCACTAACCACTTACTATTGACTTTGTCCATGAGTCCCTGGTTTGTTTTTTTTTTTTATGCTTTCAGCTTTGTGTTCCATATATGAGTGAAATCACATGGTTTTTGTTTCTTTTTGTCTAGCCTATTTCACTTAGCATGATGTTCTCTAGCTCTGTTCATGTTGTCATAAATGGCCCTATTTGATATTTTCTTACAGCCGAGTAATATTCCATTGTGTGTATGTACCACAGCTTCTTTATCCAGTCATCTGTCGCAGGGCACTTTGGTTCTTTCCACGACTTGGCTGCTGTGAACAGGGCTGTGATGAACATTGGGGTACATATTATATATCTTTGCATACTAAGGTTTTCAAATTTGGGGGGTAGATACCCAGAAGGGGATATCTGGGTCACATGGTAGCTCTATTCTTAGTTTTTTGAGGAACCCCCACACTTCCTTCCACAGTGGTTGTACCAGTTTGCACTCCCACCAGCAGTGTACCAGAGTTCCTTTCTCTCCACATCCTCTCCAGCACTTGTT
>PVJL010005442.1:0-108576 GCA_004026885.1 Lyroderma lyra | reverse complement strand
GTTCACAGAGTTCCTTTTTTATGTCATTTATATCCTTTTTTATGTTATTTATCTCAGCTATGGTGTTCTGCCAATAGGTTTTCATTTCTCTCACAGCCTTTAGAATGGCAGCTTTAAATTCTCCGTCACTTAAGTGAGTCCCTTCCAGTTGTAACAGGCTATCTTCTAGGTGAATTTCATGTTCTTTCTGAGGAGTTTTCGTTTTTAAGGTATTCATCCTGTCCGCTGGGTTCTTCCTCTTTGACATGAGGGCTTTATGTTCACTGCCCAGATTATTGCTTTTGTGGTGTCTTGCTGTAGGGCAGACACTAGGTGGCGCTTGGGTCAAGTTTTGGGGGAGAGGGGGCTGTTTGTTTCTTGTTTCTGATCCCCTACTGCGTTTGGAGGTTATGCGCATGTATCCTGGGGAGAGGCCAACAAAAGGCTTTCGGCCCTTTGCTGGGGAAAATCAGTTTTCCCAGCCCTGATTCAGTACCTGGCTGTCTAAAGGCTCACACTGCTTTGGAACTCTGGGGTGCACGAGGAAGTGCCCGCTCCATAAGTCCAAAGCTGTGGGCCTGGCCTGAGACAGCAGGGTCGCCTTTGCAGCAGGCTGGGAACAGGAACTGCAGCCCTGTGTAGGTCTCCAGGGGGCTTAGAGCTGGGGTGTTATCTTTGCAGTTCAGAGTCCTCACTCAGCCCTTCTACCACTCAAAATTTCCAGAGGCTGGCTCCCAAAGTCCTTCCGTCCCCAGCTCCCCAGTCTCTCTCCCTTCCCCCAAACTGTGCTGCTCTGAATAGTCAGCAGGGATCGCGTCCCACGTGGTCCGTCTCTGCTCCCTTCCCTCTCCCCAACTCGCCCCTTTCTTGCCAGCCTTCAGGTATTTACTTGCGATTTGTGGGTTTCTCAGCAGCCGGTTTGTCACTCAGGGTCCTCTTTCTTGGCTCCTGGATGGCCGTTCAATTTTGTTTTCTGGGAGAGGCTTTAGGAACCTCCTCTCCAGTCGCCATCTTGTCTTCTCTCCTATGTCAGCCATGTTGTTCTGCCAGTATTTTTTCATTTCTCTCACAGCCTTTAGAATGGCTACTTTAAATTCTGTCACCTAATTCAGAAATTTTTAGGTCTAAGAAGCTGTCTTGATAAATTTCCTGTTCTTTCTGAGGAGTTTTAGTTTTTAAGGAATTCATCCTGTCTGCTGGTTTCTTCGTCTTTGATGTGAGGGCGTTATTTTCAGAAGTGCCCAGGAGCCCAGGTTGGTACTTTTGTGGTGTCTTGCTGTAGGGCAGACATGAGGTGGTTTGGAGGTGGGGCAATTTTTGGGAGAGAGAGGGGTTGCTTATTTCTTATTTTTGGTCTTCTGCTACGTTTGGAGGCGGTGCACATCTATTATGGTCCCTCTACTTCCTGTAGTTAGTTAGTTGGTTGGGGAGGTTGTAAGAAAGGGGAGGGGCCAACAAAAGGCTCACCGGGGCAGCTCCACCTTCTGCCCTATGCTGGAGAAGCTGGTGTTGCGGGCCCAGGCTGCTCCTCCTGGCTGGGGCGAGTGCTATCAAATCCGCCTTTCTTCCCGGGCCTGCTTCTGTGGTCAAATGTTGGGGCAGATACTGCAGGCTTGCACTGCTTTTAGGACCCAGGGGCATGCCAGCAGGTGTGCACACATGTCCGAAGCTGTGGGTCTGACCCCACGGTAGGAAGGTAGCCGGCCCGCCTCTGCAGTGGGCCAGGAATGGGAGCCGCAGCCTTGCGCAGGAGCTGTGCATGCCACGCCGGCAACTGGCCCGCCTCTGCAGCAGGCTAGGAATGGGAGCTGCAGCCCTGAGCAGGAGCCGTGCATGCCGCACTGGCAGCCATTCTGCCTCCACAGTGGGCCGGAACAGGAGCCACAGCCCCGTCTTTGTAGGGGCCATGCATTGTCCGTGGTGCAGCTGGCTCGCCCCTGCAGTGGGCCAGGACCAGGAACTGCAGCCCTGTGCAGGAGCCACGTGCACCTGCGCTGTGGGTCCCAAGGGAGCCTAGAGCCAAGATGTTGTCTCTGCAGTTTAGAGTCCTCGTTCAGCCCTGCTACCACTCAAGAGTTCCAGACGCTGGCTCCCAAGGTCTGTCCCCAACTCGCTGCTCCAAATTCCAGCTCCCCCGCCCAGCTCCCCAACGGTCTCCCGCTTATTCTGCCGCTTTGCTAGGGCTTTTCCTCTTGTCGCTCCTTGGCTTTCCCCTCCCATGTACTGCAGTCAGCCACAATCAGGTCCTGTTGCAATCCGTCTCTGCTCCCTTTCCTGTCTCGCGCTCGCCCCTTTCTCTCCAACATTTAGGTGTTTACTTGTGATGTGTGGATGTCTCAGCTGCCATTTTTTGTCACCAAAGGTCCTCTTTCTTGGCTCCTGGGTGACCATTCAGTTGTGTTTTCTGGGAGACGCTTTAGGGACCTCCTCTCCGGTCGCCATCTTGTCCTCCTCCCCCTGTAGTTGCTTTTTCTAAAAAATTCATTTTTATTGTTAGACTTATTGGGGTGATACCTGTTAGCAAGGATTACATAGGTTTCAGGAATATGATTCTACAATCCATTGTCAACTTGCTGTAAAAGTTCACCACCTTCTCTTTCCATCATCATATATTTAGCTTCCCCTCCTTCTTTCCCACCCCTCCCCCTTCTCCCCTTCCTAACCCACTCATCCCCAAATAAACAGTGAACTATTGATTGTGTCCATGGGTTATTTGTTTGTTTGTTCATTAGTTTTCTCTTTGTTGCTTTCAGTTTTATAGTTGTTGTTAATCAATGTAACTACAATAAGTCTAACATTTTAAAAAACATAAAAATACAAAACGGAGAAAATATGAGTGATATCAAATTATGCTTTCAAGTGTACTGATTATAAGAAAGTAAAAATAGAAGTGAACATTGAAAAGACTGAAATAATATTTTCTCCATATATTTTGTTTTATGTTTGTTTTGCTTCTCACCTTAACAAATACAAAGTTGCAAATAGAAGATACCTGGTTAGCACTATATTGAAACTGTAAAGCAGTAAATAACAACAAAAAATACTTTAGGAAATTGGGGATCTACAGGTAAGCCCATGATGATACTTTAAACTGTTATTTTTTTTTAAAAAATCCAAATCATGATTAAAAGAGCTGTTTAAGACATTAAAAATATTCTTGACATAAAACTTTGGCCAAGAGAAAGTGCTCTGCACTGACCTGAAGCACAGAAGAGGGTGAAACTGTAACTCAGGAACATAATAAATTTGCCATACCTCAAATAAATTTGAAATAGATAAAATTTAAAAAAGTGATGTATTCAATAATTTTCAGAATCAAAAAGGAACCAAACTTAGGAATTCAAATTTTAGCCTAAATTAGTTTTTAAATCAAGTTTTAAGGATAAATTTGAAGTTGTACTAAAATCCAAGGAAAGGTGGGGAAAAAATAAAAATCAGAACAAAATGTGGCAAAGTAATATATCAGTAGGTCATTGAATGTTTATTTAGCACAATGTAAAAAAAGTGACATCTCTTTTTGAAGCAGTACCATTTGTAAATGATACTTAGGTGGATACAGTTAGAAAAGACAGCACCTAGAAAGTTTTGGGTGATTTGGCACCTTTCTGTTCTTAGGTAGATGTCTAGAAAATAGTGAAAACTTTATAGAGGTATCTTTTTTTTATTATTTGTTTTTTATTTTTTTATTCATTTTATTTTATTTTTTTAATTTATTTTTATTATTAGACTTACTGTGGTGACATCTGTTAATAAGGATTACATAGGTTTCAGAAATACAATTCTACAGTATCTTTTTTGAAAATTTGTGAAATACCTGAACAGCATTGCAATGGGATGCTAACCCTATGTTTCAATAGCAATGTCTCTGATTATTTTTTTCCCAGTTACCAGGTTATTTTATTTGACTCCATCAGTACTAGGAAACAAATCTACCAGGCTAGATTGTATTAGAAAAGTTATGTGCATTATCAAGAGTGAACAATAGCAGCTATTCTCAATGTGTTATGACATTTCAGGCAAGTAGTTTATTTCCACTGAATTATGTCCAGACCGCTTTTCTTCCAGAAATACTTAAGTCTTTAGAAATAACTGCTACTGTTGTTTTTCCTCTTTATTAATTTTACCTAGTTAAGTCTATTCCTCTAATTTGTAACAATGAAATGACTTCAAATACAATTTTCAGGTTAGTTTTTTTAAAGAGATAATAGATTCACAGTGCCTAAGAGGTTGAGCGTAGTCTAAGAGTTGTGAAGAGGTAAATCAACTATCCCTATAAAATTTAATTACAAATCTGCTTTTACAAATATACCTTGGAAGTTGCTTAGACATAATTTATAAAAATAAATAATTCAATCCAACAAAAAGATAGGTGATGTGAGTGGAACCCATAACTGACAGGGAAGAGGGTTTATATTAGACATTTGTCAGACTGGAGTATTTCCTGGCTCCCAGAAGCCACATCCTCTCTCATACTACAGTAGTTTTCTTTTGAAGATTTATTGCTTCACCATTGTATGTAGTTATTTTGTGCCAATAATTCTGCACACTTATCTCTGAGTGGCCAAGTTCATGCCTCTGACTATGCTACCTGAGAGTATCAGAATGTTGAACACTTAACTTAATCTCCTATTCTGGGCTTATGGGGGCAGTCAAGCAATTTGCAGAACAAGGGTGTTATTGGAGAGGTGACAGTACTACTAAACACAGTTTGATTGTGTGATTTTTTATTAGTATATGTGCCAAATTTCAGCCTACTTGCATTCATGTTCTTTTAGATATCACCAAAGAAGCACATCAAATGTAAAGAAAACCTCAAGTATAGATAAAATTGAATTTCATGCCATCATTTAGTTCCTCACAAAACAAGGGAAAACACTTAAGACCATTTTGAAAATGATGTTACTGGTTTATGGGGACTGTTGCTCTGTGAAATCAATGACTTACAAGTGGCATAGCCTTTTCAAGCAAGGCAGAAAGTTGATTGAAAATGACCTTCATCTGGGATGTTTTGTTGAGGCCATTTCTCTAACATTATCAAAAAAGTTAAAAATTTATAGTGCCAGATGCCAGATTGAATAAAAAGTAGTTAAGAAAAATGTTTGGATCATCACTTAGAACCATTTTGAGTATCCTCTATCAGCATCTGAGGATGTCAAAAGTCAGTGCAAATGGGTACTGATAATGCTTATGCCACTTCAAAAGTAACAGTGCATTGAGTGTTCATGACACTTGAGATCTGCAGAGACAACAAAGATGGAGTTTTTAACAAGTTTGTTACTGGAGATGAAACTTGGGTTCATTATTATGAGCCAGATTCAAAACAGGAGTCCATGCAGTGGCATGAAAAGAGCACTCCACCCTTTAAGTAGTTCAAGGTGTCAAAATTAACTATAAAAATTATGGTTACAGGTAACCCTCATATAACACTGTTGTTAGGTTCCTTTAAGTGCTGTGTCATGCAAATCTGTGTTATAGGAAACAAAATAAGGAGTTAGGTCTCAAAAATTAAAAATACATACTATTCTACTTTTATAAGTAAGATAAATATCTTTATTAAAGCAATTTTCATCAGAAGTGTAACACATTAATATGTATTAAATATTGTTTTCTTTGTTATTACTACTATGCACCATTAACTGAAGGCATTTTTTGACAAAATATCTTTCCTCTGAACTTTCTTCAGTATAATCTTGACTTCTGTTTTGTACATTTTACCAAAAAAAATCTGTTATTTTAGATTGCTTGCTTTTTAGCTGAGATATCCTTATACATTTTGTTATATGGTGCTAAGTACTTAAGACGTTCTCTCTTAAACTTTGTGCTTCTTTTAATGGAAGGATCTTTGTTTAGGAAATATAGCTCCAACTGTTCAGCTAAGTCCAGGCCTTTTTTTTTTTTAACACATTTCAAAGTGTTTAACTTCTTCATTTTCACCTGTGCTATCATGCCCTGATTTATCTTGGCATATTCCAGATGTCATTTCAACCAAATTTGCTTCATTGGTTTCTTCTTCCACCAGTAATTCTTGGATATCTTAAAAGCTCTTATTATGCTCTGTGTTGTTCAGGGATTGCTCTAATTCTTAAACTGTTTGAGAGTGGAACCCTGTTCTAGAATGCCATGTTGTGTGAGAGTTTCCCCAATTCTGAACTGTGTTAGAGTAAAACCATGATATACAAGTGCCATGTTATATGGAAGTTATTTGTATTATATTTTGGGATATGGAGGGTGTCCTGTTTATTGATTACAAGGGTAAGGGTATCACAATAACTGGAGAGATCTATTTCAGTGTGGTGAAATGGTTAAAAGAAGAAAAGAAAAATGGACCAAAGGGGTGCCGCTTTTGCAAAACAACGTGTTGTGCACAAGAGCAATGTTGTGTTGGCTACTTTTCATGACTGTGGCTTTTAAACATTAAACTACCTTCACTACAGACCAGACCTGGCTATGTCTGGTTATTATTTGTCCCCAAATTAAAAAAAAAAATAAAAACAACTTCAAGGGAAGAAATTACAAATGACAAAGAGGTTAAAACTGCAATATACGGGCAAAAACAAAACATTTTTTAAAGGTATACTGAAACTGAAAAGTTTGAAAAATACATTAGGGTTAAGAGTGAATATATTAAAAGAGAAAAAAATAGTTTTTTTAACCTTTCTTCCTCTTCATTCCATGATTTTCTTGACCACTTTGTGCAATTGTTGAATGAAACAATACAGTTAGAAATCATATTTGGACATAACATTTATTAAAATAGCAGCCATGGTGATGATGGGATTACAACTGTAAAACCACCAATAGTTTTTGAACAGATAAATCCATATAAAAAAACAGGTATTATGATTTTTATTTTCTGCTTATTTCTTTCTCAGTTTCTTCTTTTCTTCTAGTCTCTCATAAATTTTGTGTCCTTCAGTATCTTTTTAATATTTTTACTTAAGTTTGTCAAAGTTGAAATTTTTTGCCACAAAAGACTTTAATACAAGATTATTTGAAATAAAAGTGTGTAAGACATTACTATACACACATTGAGATGTATATTTTTTTACATAGGCCCAAAGCACAATCTTTGTTCTAAGTTATTGTGATCAGTATGCAGAATTTTTCACTAATCATCTGTTAATGAAAACAAGCAGGCAAATGACACTTTATAGTGTAAGGTCTAATAAGCTATGCACTATGAAACTCCTAGACAATCATTCACATACACAAAAGTGTCAGTGTCACACTGTAAACATGCACAATGTAGTGACAATAATAAAATTTCAACATCTAGTATCAAAAAATAAAATTGAAGTGTAACCTAACAATTCCACCTGTAAGTGAGATCATATGGTATTTGTCTTTCTCAGTCTGACTTATTTTGCTTAGCATAATATCTTCTAGAATCTAGAAAACAGAATAAACAAACAGAATAGAAAAAAATATCTTGGATACAGACAACAGTTTAGTACAGAGAAAAAGAAGAAAGGCAAGTGGGAAAAAAGGGAGGAAAATTTAAATATATATGGTGATAGAGTGAGAAATGACTCTGGGTGGTGAGAACACAATTAAATACATAGATGATTAAGAATTGAACACCTGGAACCTATGTAATTTTGCTAACCATTGTCACCCCAATAAATTTAATCTAAAAAAAGATCCATATGCAAATATTATATACAAAGATTTTTTAAAGAGATGATATTTAGAAATATGAGCAGGGATTTTAAAAAGTGTATCTTAATAATATCAATTAATTTGTACATCTATAAAAGTCAGTAGATGTCTGAAGTCAGTAAATGCCAATAGGGAATGAGGTGGTCTGTCATCATTGATAGGTTGAACCAACACGAAGCGTCTACTATAGTATAAAATTCAGACCATTCTGTAGCTGGGCTCAGAAATACAAGTGCCTATTAGTATTGGAAGAAAGTTAAAATGGTTTTAATAGCCTCCAAAATCTATCTGATTAGCCTGCATACTAGGTAAGTAAATGTATTATGTTTCTTGGTCTCAGATATGGACCCATTAAATGGCACAGAAAAGTATTTTAAATAAGGTTGCATTATGGTAGAGAATGTTAACATTATAAAATTAATATTTTCTATATAAAAGTAATGTACATACTGGATATATGTATTACACATGAAAAATAAGCACTGATAGAAAAATAGAAACTTTGCTTACTATTACATGTAATTTACATGTAAGAGTTTAGCTCTTATTAAGTGAAGGCAAAATAAACAAGTCTAAAATTTCAAAACAACAACAACAAAAAATTTATCCAAGACAAAATAAAGCTAAAGGATTTTCTCAAGACCAAAACAGCATTACAAGAAATGTTAAAGAAACTTCTGAAGAAGAAGAAGGAAAAGAAAAAGAAGAAATATAAATAATAAAATAGAAATAACCTCATGCTTAATAATAATTCATTTAAATGTAAATAAATTAAATGATTCAATTAAAAGACATAGGGTGGTTAAATTGATAAGAAAATAATACCAATACATACACTTCCCATAAGTGACCCACTTAGATTGAAAGACACACAGACAGAAAGTAAGGAAATAAAAAAGGTAGTTCATACAAATGGAAAAATAAGAAGTTGTTATAGCAATACTCATATTAGACAAAATAAACTTTAAAACAACATCACAACATGAGACAAAGAAGGACCCATCAACTTCACTTGTGATTATCTATCTGAAAAAATTCAAAACACTAATTCAAAAAGACATGCATCCTTATGTTCATTGTGGCATTATTTACAATGTCCAAGATATAAAAGATACTTAAGTGTTTATTAATAAGTGAATGGATAAATATGAGTTACTAATCCAATACAATATTACTCCACCATAAAAATATGAAATCTTGTTATTTGTGATAAAATGAATGGACCTAAGGGGTATTATATTAAGGGATATAAGTCAGATAGAAAAGAAAAAATACCATATGATTTCACTCATATGTGGACACTAAAAAACAGAATAAATTAACAAACAAAACAGAAGAAAACTCATAGATACAAAGTTTGATGGTTGCCAAATAGGAGGGGGGTTGTGGGTAAATAAGGGAAATACATTAGCATATGCAAATGTCCAGTTATAAAAGCAGTTATGGGAATATAAGTACAGCATAGAGAATATAGTTGATAATATTGTAATGACTGTGTATGACATCAGATGGATACTAGACTTATCAGGGTGTTCACTCCATAAGTTATATAAGGGTTTAATTACTTTGTTGTACAGCAGAAATTGTACAACAATATAATATTTTATGCCAAGTGTAATTAAATAATTAATAGATATTAAAAAACGACTCTAAAATTTCTAAGTATTTTATCATTAGAAATATAAACTTGGGACTCATGCTCTCACTCTCTCTACTGATGACTTTACTTGGTGCATGCTGGTGTGCTGTGTAAGCTTCACTGCCTCTGTTTTTGCTGCTGAAGTTTTTCTTTTGGACTCCTGGACTTTCACAAACAGGAGGAGCTCGGCAAGATGATGACCAAAGAGGAGATTCCTGAAACCTCTCCTGGAAAATACGGTTGAATGGCCTGAGGAAGATCAACATGGGAAACACTGAGTGGCACAGTGACAGCTGAAACCCACACATTGCTATAATATATCTGAAGGTTAGAAAAGAGGACAAGTGGAAGAAAAGAGAAGAAGGAGAGACAGATCACAAACTGACTCAACCTTGGCTAACTGAAAAAACTAGGAAGGAATCAGGAAACACTGGCTGAGATGCAGCATGATACCAGGTGTGGTGGGAGGTCGAATGGTGACAAGAGTGAAGGCGAGAGTGCCTAAAACCCTTTGAGATTGTGGGCGAGTTGGACCAAGCAGCAGCTTGTTAAGGACACAATCTGGGAGCAGTGCTCTGGGTGTCACAAAGGCTAAAGAAAGCATCTGAACTACCTTACGCAGAAATAGGGCCCCTACCTGCAGTGCCACAGCTCTTGGCACTTGAAACTGAGAGTTGCTGCCTGCTGTGGAAATACTTAAATGCTAAATCATGGTCCTGGGTAAAACACAGGCTCAGGAGAATGGAGGAAGGCCCTTGCTCCAACAAACATGAGCAGCCTCAGATTGCATTTCATTGTCCTCCACATTCTCCCCTAGGTCCCCTGACAAACTGCAAGAAGCAGAGTGACTGCAGAGTGCCCTGCCCCAAAGACCAGGTGGAGGCAGGAGATACAGCTTAACCACTTCCTTTAACTCTCTGCAAAAGCTTGCCCACCCCAGCACCAACTAGTGTCTTCTCTATAGCATGAGACTACAGTGATATCAACCTAGAAGAGAAAAGATAGAGCTCCTGGGAACTGTCCCAAGAAAAGCACTTATGCCCTGAGAAAATGCTGTGGCATCTGCTACCACTGTATGGAGATAAATTATGAATACCTTAAGATTCAAAGCTTCTCAGAAAGAAGATGGAAAATCTCCAGAAAAGGATGTCATAGATCAAGAAATTTTTAACTAAGTGACATAGAATACAAGGCTGTAGTTCTAAAGGTTCTCAGAGAAATGAAAACATATTGGCAGAACACCCTAGCTAAGATGAATGATCTGAGGAAGAAATTCATGAACAAAATGAATAATTTAACAAGGAAATTGAAATTATAAGAAAGAATCATGAAAATTTGAGAAATAATGCAATAAAAAACCGAGAAATGAAATAACTGCCACAGCAAACAGGGCCAAACAGATGGAAGAAAGAATTGGTGATAGTAAAGACTGGAACTTGGAAACAACACAGAAATAAGATAGGAACTTTAGAGTCAAAAAGATTGAAAGTATTCTACAAGAACTATTTGATTCTATCATAAAAAAACAATGTTAGAACAATAGGCTTAGAAGAAGGAGCAGGAAAAAAAAAACTATACAGACAGCATACTCAGACAAATAGTAAATAAGAACTTTCCAAACCTTTAGAAAAATCTGGAATCCCAAATTGACAAAGAAAATAGGTGCCCTAGCTACCTGGACTTTAGCAGTTCTTCTCTAAGACATATTACGAAAATGCCAAAAATGAAAGAAAAAGAGACAATTCTCATGGCAGTCAGGTTAAAAACAACAACAATGTAACTTTCAAAAGAAAACTCATCAGGCTCTCAACAGACTTCTCAGCAGAAATTCTACAAACCAGGAAGGTGTAAAATCAAATATTCAAAACATTAAAAGAGAAAAACTTCAAGCCAAAAATAAATTATCCAAAAAAATTATCCTTCAGAAATGATGGAGGCATAAAGACCTTCTCAGATGCATAGAAGCTGAGGGAATTCTCCAGCACAAGGCTGGCATTTTATGAAATACTAAAGAAGGCTCTTCAACCTGAAATAAAACAATAGAATTAATGAAATAGAGTTGGGACAACAAACAAGAAAGTAAAATAAAAAAGTGAAGAAGTAATGGCCATAGGAAATCCTCATATATCAATCATCACTCTAAATGTTAATGGACTCAACTTACCAATAAAAAGACACAGAGTAGCAGACTGGATTAAAAAACAAAACTCATCCATATGTTGTCTACAAGAGACACACCTCAGCCATAAGGACAAACACAGACTCAGAGAGAAAGGATGGAAAATAATACTTCAAGCAAATGGTAACCAGAAAAAACAAAAACAAAACAAAACAGGAGTTGCTATACTGCTATCTGATAAAACAAACTTCAGGTTAAAAAAGATAACAAGAGACAAAGATAGACATTTCATAGTGATAAAAGGGACAATACAACTACAAGAAGACTTGACACTAACAAATACATATGTCCCCAATCAGGAAGCAAAAATATATACAAAGGAACTACTAAGAGGTCTAAAACAAGAAACTGACAAAAATACAATGATAACAGGGCCTTAAATACACCCTTAACAGTCACAGACTGATCATCCAAAGAGAAAATAAATAAGAAAATATCAGCTTTAAATGACACATTACAGCAATTGGCCATAGTTGACATTTACAGGCCACTTCATCTGACAAAAAAAAGGTATACCATCTTTTCTAGTGCACATGGAACACTCTCAAGGATAAATTTGATGAGACACAAAACTACCCTCAGCAAATTCAAGAGGATTGAAATCATACCAAGTTAATTCTCAGACAACAAAGTTTTAAATTGGAGATCAATGGGGAATAAAAGCAGAAAAATATCACATATATATGGAGATTAAAAAGCATCTTATTAAAAATGATTGGATATAAGAACAAATATAAAATAATTAAAAAATATAGAAAAATTTTGGGACCCAGCAAAAGTAATAATAAGAGGAAAATTTATGTCACTACAGGCCTAATGAAGAAATAAGAATAAACACAGGTAAACATTTTAACATTTCATCTTAACCCTACCAGACCGCTGTACCGATTTTTCGGTAATTTCCGAATCTGCCACTATACCGCTGTACCTAATATTCAGTACTTTGCCTAGTACGTGAAAAAAATGACTCCAAGTTCCATCTTATTCTAACCACTTGTTTGCATGTAACTAACATTTTTCTATATCATGTTGGTTTTTTCTCTTTAATGCTCTGGAACCCAGGAATAGGGGACAGTTAGGTTCAGGGCCTCAGGTCTGGTAGGGTTATAAAACTAGAAAAAGAAGAACAGAAAAACCCTGACAGCATAAAAACAATAAAAACTAAAGCAAAGATAAAAAAATCGAAAACAGGAAGAAAATAGGAAGAAGTATTGCAACAAAGACCTTGTTCTTGGTGAAAATCAACAAAATGAAAACTCCCTGTGTAGACAAACCAAAGAATAAAAGAAAAAGACACAAATATACAAAATTAGAAATGAAAGGGGAGAAATTATGGCCGATACCACAGAAATAAATACAATCATATGAAAATATAATGAAGAACTATATGCTACCAAATTTCACAACATAGAAAAAATATACAGGTTTCTAAAAACATATAGTCTACCTGGACTGAACCCAGAAGAACTGGATAATCTAAATAGACCAATCTACAGGAAATAAGTTGAAACAATCATCCAAAATCTTCCCAAGGAAAAAGCCCTGGACCATATGGTCTCACCAACAAATTTTGCCAAGCACTGAAAAAAAATTAACACTCATTCTCCTCAGTCTCTTTCAAAAAATTGAAGATGATACAAAACTTCCCAATTCACTATATGAAGCCAACATTACTCTACTACCAAAGCTTGGTAAAGACAACACAAAAAAAGAAAACTAGAGACCAATACCTGTGATGAATACAGATACAGAAATCCTAAACAAAATATTACCAAATATAATACAACAATGCATCAAAAAAAGTATATACAACTATTAAGTAGGATTCATCCCAGGAGCACAAGAATGGTTCAGTGTATGCTAATCAAACAATGTGATACACCAGATATACAAAATAAAAGATAAAAGACATGTGATTAAATCAATTGATGCAGAAATTGCATTTGACGGGATACAACATCCATTTATGATCAGAACACTGAATAAAATGGGTATGTAAGGAAAATACCTGAAAATAATAAAGGTCATATATGACAAACCCTCAGCTAATCTCATACTGAATGGGGAAAAGCTGAAGCTCATTCCCCTAATATCAGAAACAAGACAGGAATGTGTCCTGTTGCCATTGCTATTCAATATAGTACTGGAAGTTCTAGCCAGAGTAATAAGGCAAGGAAAAGGAATAAAAGGTATCAATGTTGGGAGAGAAGAAGTCAAACTGTCACTATTTTCAGAGGACATGATCCTTTTTATAGAAAATTTCAAAAATTCCACCTGAAAACTATTAGAAGCAATAAACAAATACAGTAAAGTCACAGTATCCAAAATCAACATACAAAAATTCATAACATTTCTATATACAAACTACAACTCTTCAAAAAAAGAAGTAACAGAATTAATACCTTCTCCAATAACAACAAAAAGAATTCAATGCCTGAGAATTAACTTAACAAAGAGCATTATGGCATAATACATGAAAAACTCTAAGACACTTTTGAAAGAAATTGAAGAGAACACAAAGAAATGAAAAATATTCCATGTTCATGGATAGGAAGACCTAACATTGTCAAAATGGCCATTTCAATAAAAGCAATATACAAATTTAATTCAATTCTCATTAAAATCCCACAAACATACATTCACAAAAGAGATTTAAAATCTAATCAACATTGTATGAAACCACGAAAGACCTTGAATTGCCAAAGCAATATTGCATAAAAAGAATAAGGCTGGTGATATCATGCTCTCCAATTTCAACTTATACTACAAAGCATCAATAATAAAAACAGCTTGGTTTTGACAGGAAAAGCAGATACACAGACCAATGGAACAGAATCAAAACCCCAGATATCAATCAACAAATATATGGACAAATAATTTTTGATAAAAGAGCAAAAAGTATGCAATTTGGAAAAACAAAAAGCCTCTTCAATAGGTGATGCTGGAAAATTGGAAAAATGTGCAAAAAAAATGAATCTGAGCTTTGAACTATAACCATATACTAAAATTAATCCAAAATGGATCAAGGACCTCCACATAAGACCTGAAAAAATAAACTGTATAGAAAAAAAAAAAACATTAGTACTAAACTTACAGACCTTGGGCTCAAGGAGAACTTCATGAAGCTGACCTCAAAGGTAAGGGAAGCAAAAACAAAAATAAATGAATGGGACTATATCAAACTAAAAACCATTTGCACTGCAAAAGAAACCATTAACAAAGCAAAGAGAAGCCTACAGAATAGGAGAAAAAGTGTATCTAATAAGGGTCTAATTCTAAAAATAAATAAATAATTAGTATTACTAAACAAAAACAAACAATCCAATTAAAAAATGGGCAGAATATCTGAACAGACATTTTCCCAGGAAGTTATACAAATAGCCCACCAACACATGAAAAAATACTGAACCTCATTAGTTATTAGAGAAATGCAAATCAAAACAACAATGGAATGCCACCTCACACCTGCTAGAATGGCTATTATCAACAAGAAAAGGAATAACAAGTGCTGGAGAGAATGTGGAGAAAAAGAAACTCTTGCACACTGCTGGTGGGAATGTAAATTTGTACAACTGCTATGGAAGACAGTGTGGAAAACTAGGAATGGAGTTACCATATGACCCAGCTATTCCCTTTCTGGATATTTACTCCCAAAATCCAAAAACCTAAGTCCTCAAAGACTTATGTACCCCAATGTTCATCACAGCACTGTTAAGGGTTGCCAAGACATGGAAGCAAACAAAGTGCACTTTGATAGTTGACTGGAATAAGAAGTTGTGGCACATAAACACAATACAATATTACTCAGTTATAAGAAAAGATGAAATACTACTATTTGCAACAACAGAGGTGGCCCTGGAGTACATCAGGTTAAGTGAAAAAAAGCCAGAGAGAACAAACCAAAAACCATATTACTTCACTCATATGCGGGATATAAATCTGAAAGCAACAAAGAAAGAAAAATCTCATGAACAGTCAACAGTTAAGTGGTTACCTGGTGACAAGTGGGGAGAGGGTGGGAGAAGAGGAAGGGGGAGCCAAATATAAGGTGATGAAAAGAGAATTGACATTAGGTGGCGAACACATAATGCAACATATAGACAATTCACTGTAGAATTTTACACCTGGAACTTATGTAATTCCTGTTAACAAATGTTATCCCAATAAATCTAACAAAAAAAATTACAAATTTGGTAGCCTAACAGATACAGATTAGGTAGCATTTGAGAAAATTAGCAATAATGCAAAATATGAGTTTTCAGCACTCTTTCACCAACAGAAACATCTATTTAACAACACCAAGTGTACCTTTGTGGAAGCCTAGGAATCTACCAGAGAGGCTTCAGCATACCATTAGAACAAAATATCTGAGAATAGACATACTGAAGAAGGTAAGAATAGTTTCTTTACCTATGTCATTTCATCTGCAATGGTGGCACAGTTAATTGTCAAAGGATACCTGCTTGACTTGTGACCCCTTTCATGGTAGAAAATGAAAATGGTTAACTTTGTGCTTTCTTGAGCCATGTAAGACACTTCTTAAGAGACCCAGTCTTTTTGTTATTGTTTGTTCATTTTTTACTAAACTAAGAATACTGAGATAATAGGAAGATGGAGTAGCCCAAGGCAGCTTGGAGCAGATGAAGAGGGCAGGGCTTCACAGTAACTGGGCATGAAACTTAAAAATTGACCATAAATTCTATTAACTGCCTTTAATGCTCTATCCAAGACAATTGTTCATCAGCCTTGTAAGATGTATCACCTGCAGGTTCACTTCCAACAAGCTATATGAACACCCCCCACCAATTTCCCTTCAATAGGCCCCATACACATTGACATCTTCATATAGTGCAAAAACATATGTGGATATTTGATCAATTTTGTTTGATTTGGAGAAGGTGAAAAGCCTTAAACATTTCAGGGAACTGTCTAGGAAATAAAAAACAAAAAACCAAAAGACTCTCACCACCTGACCTAGATTTAGAACATCAAGAGAAGGCATATAGTATTAAAACTGCCCTCTCAAGAGGGAACACAAAGAGTAAAGAGGATAAGTACATAGAAAAGTTGTGAGAGACTTCCAAAATTCCTAGGTGACTGGTGAAAGTCTTTTGCTTCTGAAGTCAGTCAGTGAATACTGAAAAAAATAACTCTATCTTCAAATACAAACACAGCAGATCAAGATTTTTTTTAAATGAAGAAAACATGACAAAACAAACAAAAACCCTCACAATTTTTCAGTACCCAAACTCAAATAAATAGGTATCTATGAATTTCCAGACACACAATTGAAAGTTTATTAAGGAAGCTCAGTGAGCAACTAGAAAACACACATAGACAACTCAAGTAATTCAGGAAACCAATTCATGAACAAAACAAAAAGTTTACCAAAGAGGCAAAAGTTATATAAAAGAACTAACTAGAAATTCTGGAACCAAAGAATAAAATGAATGAACTAGAAAATGCAGAAGAGAGCTTTAACAGTAGACTCAATCAAACAAATATGAATCTGTGAACTCAAAGACAGGTCTTTAAAATTATTCAGCTGGAATATAAAAAGAAAATATAAAAAACAAATCCAGGATTCATGATACACCATAAAATAACAACAATATGTGTTTTATGGGAGTTCCAAAATGAAAAGAAGAAGAAAGAATCAGAAAGCTTCTTTAAGGAAATAATAGCTAAAATCTTCACAAATCTAGAGAGGAACATGAACATTCAGATCCATGAAGCACAGAAATTCTCCCCCTCTAAAAACAAAAACAAAAGAAAATCAGATTGAGATACATTAAAATGAAATTCTTACAAAGACAAACATTTTTGAATGCAGAAAACTGTCAAGACAAGAAAAAGTAAGATGCTATATTAAAAGTACAAAAATAAAAATTACCAACCAGGAATATTTTACCAGAAAAAGCAGTCCTTTAAAAAATAAGAAGAGTTAAACACACTACTAGACAAACAAAATAATAGAAAATTTTTCACTACTACACATGCCTTACAAGAAATTCTAAAGAGAGTTCCTCAAGTTGAAACAAAATGATGCTGAGAAACAACATGAAGATAAATGAAAGTGTGAAACTCACTGGTAAAGATAAATACACAGTGAAATTCAGAAAATCCTGTATACTGCTTTGTAAAACACATTTAACTCTAATATAAAAGTTTAAAGACAATAATATTAAAAACAACTATAGTTACAGTGATTTGTTAATAAATATACAATATAAAAATGTAATTGTGACATCAATATAAGATTTTTGGAAAAAGTAAGATATAGTTTGTATACAATTGAAGTTAAGTTCTCAGGTTTAAATAGACTGTTATTACTACAAGATGTTTTGTTTAAGCCTCATGGTAATTACAACAAAACTACCATAGGCACTAAAAATAATTACAATTTAATTAAAGTATTAAACTATAGAAAGTTTAATACTAAAGTATTAAACTAAAGGCGTAAAGGGATGAATAAAGGAATATATAAAGTATAAAATTCACAGAAAATGATCAATAAAATGGCATTAGTAAGGCCTGATTTATCAATAATTACTTTAAAAGTATATTAATTAAATTTCTGTAATTGAAAGATGTAGAGTGGCTGAGTGGACAAAAAAATACAATTATATGTTGCTCACAAAGGATGCACTATGGATTCAAAGTCACACTGAAGGGATGGAAAGAGATATTCCATTTAATTTGAAACAAAGCAAAACCAAAAGGATATGAAGGGGAACACAAAAACCTGAAATTATCTTGTGGAGAGAATACATCTTATAGTACAGTCTTCCCCCATTAAATGCATGTTCTAGTAACCCATCTGCATCAGTGTACTAGCTGGTGTTGTAAGAGGCTGTGTTCAGCTTCAGTGATTTAAAAACAAAAACAAAAACAAAAAAAACTCTTTCAATGCATTTTCCCATTTCATGATTGGTGATTTATACAAATGATGTGCAATGTTACGATGCACCTGCCCACTCCATGCTGAGTGTTTAGCAGTTTTTGACCAAATATGGCCTGACTTACAGTCTTACCCTCTCCATTCACCTGATGTCACCCTGAGTGACTTTCTTTATGTTTCCTTGAATAAAAAAAAGTCTTCAAATGGAAATGTTTTGCCAATGTAATAGAAGTGAAAGATAAAATGGCAAAATTACTAAAAGTCATAGAAATCAATAGATTCAAAAAATGTTTTGAGCAGTGCAAAAATGGTCTCAATAGGTATATAGCATCAAACAGAGAGTATGTCATAGCTGACTGAAGTTAAACATGTAAGAATAAATACACATTTTTTATAAATAAATTCCAGGTTTTTTTTTGTTGTTGTTCTCTCTTTGTATATAGCTATACTTAAGTAAAACAAAATAGATTTTACTTAAAAATCTGTAACAAGAAACACAAAAGGTCATTAGATAATAATGAAGAGGTCCATTAATCAAGAAGGTATAACAATTGTAAATACATATGCACCCAAAATAAGAGCAATTAAATATATGAATCAATCATGATTAGAACTGAAAGGATACATAAACAATATACAAATTTCAGGAGATGCTAATGTCTCATTTTCAACAATAGATAGAAGAAAATCAATATGAGAACATCAAATTTGAATAACTCTATAGATCATATGGATCTAACAAACATCCATATACATATACACATGTCATTACACATAGAATACTCTTCATGATAGATAAATATTTTATTAGGCCCCAAAATAAGTCTTATGAAGTTAAAAATATTAAAATTATTTCAAACAAATATTTAACCACAGTGATACAGAACAAGAAATCAATAACAGAAAGAAAATGAAAAAATTCACAAATATGTGAAAAATAAAAATTTTCTAAAGACCAATGGGCCAAAAGAGAAATCAAAAGAAAATTAAAAAATATCAAGAGACAAGTGAAAATGAAGACACAAGATGGTAAGAACTATGATATACAGTAAAAGCAATTCTATGATGGAAATTTATTCTGATATAAGCCTGTTGAATAAAATAACAGATCTCACAGAAAAAATCTAACATTATACATCAAGGAACCAGAAAAAATAAAAAAGCCTAAATTTAGTAAAAAAATTAATAAATATTGGAGCACAAATGAACAAAACCAAGACTGGAAAAACAATAGAAAAAAATCAACAAAACTAAAAGTTTGTTCCTTAAAAATATAAACATATTGCAAATATTTAGCTACATTAACCAGAAAAAAGACAAAAGATTCTAATAAGTACAATTATAAATGATAAAAAAGACACTGTCTGATACCACAGAAATGCAAAAGATAATAGGACAGTAAGAACAATTATACTTTAACAAACTAGACAACCTAGAAGAAATGAGTGAGTTTCTAGAAACATACAAAAGACTAGGATGGAATCTTGAAGAAATAGAAAATATGAGCAGAACAATAACAATTAATTGAAGCAGTGATTGTAAACCTCCCAACAATGAAAAGTCTATGACCTGATAGCTTCACTGGTAAATTCTACAAAATTCCAAAAAAAAAAAAAAACCAATTATTCCAAATGCTTTAAATAATATGAATCAAAAGGAAGACTTTCAAAAATCAGCTAAACAAGCCAGAATTACCCTGAAAATAATGATAAATAAAAACATAAGAGAAAATTACAGACCAGTATTCCTAATAAACACATATGAATAGTCTCAACAAATACTAACAAATCAAAATCAATAGCATATAAAAAGAAATATAAAAAGAAATATACACTATTATCAAGTTAACTTTATATCTGGTACACAAGATTAGTTTAATATGAGCAAATCAATTAATAAATAAACCAAATTAACAGAATTAAAAATTATATTACATTTTAATAGTTGCATTTTAATAGAAAACACATTTGACAAAACACATCACATGTTCATAATAATATACTTTCAACAAATAAGTATGCAAGAAATACACCTCAATGTAAAAAGGGCTATATATGACAATCCTACAAATAACCTCATACTCAGTGGTGAAAACCAATTTATTACCAGTTACCTCTAAGATCAAGAAGAAGGCAATAATACCACTATCACCATTTTATTCCAATACAGTACTGGAAAGAGTAAACAAAGTTATTACGAAGGCAAGGATAAAATATTAATAAAAGTCATTTAAATTTGAAAGAAGTAAAATTGTCTTTCCAGATTACATGATCTGATACATAGAAAAATTTAGACTCCAACAAAAAACTGTTAGAACAAATGAATTTACTAAAGTTTCAGGATACAAATTCAACATACAAATATCAGGTGCATTTCTAAACACTTCAAGCTATAGAGTTCGTGCATTGCTTATGTCTACCCACTGTTGAGATAAAAAAATTTCTGGTCAAGGTGGCAGAATAGGTAAATGCTGTCATTGCATTCTCTCATGACCACATCAAAATTATGACTAAACTACAAAACAACCATTACTGACAATGGCCTGAATTCTAGCAAAACTGAAGCCCTACAACTAGAAATACAAAATACATCATTTTGTGACTGGTAGAAGGGGCAGAGTTGTAAAACAGGCTGGTCCCGTACCCACGTGTGACCATTAAAAACTGGGAGGAAAAGCTTGGCTATGGAGGTCACCCCGGAGAAGCTGGGGAAGAGAGGATACCAGCTCCACACCAGGCTACCCAGCCCAGGGTTGCAGTGGTGGCAAGAGAAGTCTTCATAAGTTCTGGCTGTGAAAACAAGTGAAGATTGTATCTCAGTGAGAAGAAGGTGGCCAGAGTCCCAGGCACTCATCTTAAAGAGCTCACAACAAAAATTATTTGCTGACCAACTACTCACTTTCAACTCCAGCCATGGGGCAGTAGCTCAAAAGGCTCCAGGGTCAGACAAGGAGAAACTGGGTTGTTTGGCTTCAGGGTGAGGGCTGGAACTGCAAGTTTCTAATAAACAGGAGCTGGTGAAAGTAATTGTTTATTTGTTGAGCTGTGTCCCCCTCATGGTATGCAGATGTAGGAGGCTGCTATACCTGTGTCTTTACCAATCTGTCTAACATCTTTTATTAGCTCCACCATGTTATTTCCCTGCCACTTATACTGACATCTCCATACAAATGGACTGTGTTGGTTTCCACTGCAGAATTTTCTAAAATCTCTCAAAGTTTCACAAAACTCAAACAAGTAGCATCTGACTTTGGCATGCCTAGTACCCCTTGCTGAGAAGCCTGAAACCCAGAAATAACCACAGCTAGCCCAAGGTTACAGCTTGACCTCTCAAGGCACCTCTCCAAGCTCAACATGGGAGGTGTCCATCTAACAACTGCTTCATGGCTTATGCCAGGTAGGCCTATGCAGGGCATAGGTCGTGAATAAACTTTCTAAAAATCTCCAAGGCTGGTGTCTCTGGTTGTTAACTTTGAACTGAGTTGGAGCATCAACCAGCTGTCTCCATGAAGGATATACCTAAAGGTCAGACTAGGCTAGAACTATAGCCCTGCTAAAGTAAATTCTTATCTATAGGGTTAGCCCCTAAACCACAGATTTGCCACTATAGTCACTGCCAGTCCTCATAACCAATCAGCCTGAGGGTCAGTCTTTTAAATTGGCATGCAAATACCAACAGAGGCTTAACTACAGCAGAAGGGCACACACAATGCATACCAAGAAACACGCCCAAAGCACCTGTTTTTGTAACCAGGAATACTGGACCACTAAATCCTACAGGAAACTTACTCCATAAGTACACACTGCTAAGACTCAGAGATATAGGCAGACCTATCTGATACATATAAACAAACGCAGGGAGGAAACTAAAATGAGGAGACAAATAAACATGTTCCAAATTAAAACACAAACACAGATCCAGAAAACAAAAACAAATGAAGAAAAAGCAACTACACAAAATGGGGACAAGCAATCTACCAATATATCAGATGCAAAATTCAAAACTTTGGTTATCAGAATGCTCAATGATCTCAGTGAAAAATTCAACAAAGAGACAGAAAATGTAAAAATGGAGATACAAAACATGAAAAAGTTAGGAATATAGATTACAATAACTAAAATTAAGAATACATTAGAGAAAATCAACAGTAAATTAGATGAAGCAGAGAATTAAATCAGTGATTTAGATGATGAAGTAGTAGAAAATACCCAATCCAAATAGCAAATTAAAAAAGGTATTTTAAAAAATTAAACTAGTTTAAAAGGTTTCCAGAAAAAAAAATCATCTTCCAACATTCATATCATAGGGATACCAGAAAAAGAAGAAAGTTGGCAAAGAATTAAAAGTATATTTGAAGTAATAATGACAGAAAAATTTCCTAACCTGGTTTAGAAAATGGATATACAAGGCCAGGAAGCACAGACTTCCAACCAAAATAAACCCAAAGAAACCCACACCAAGACACATCATGATTAAAATGTTTAAGACTAAAGACAAGATAGAATGTTAAAAGTGGCCAGAGAAAAGCAGTTAGTTACCTACAAGGGAGCTCCCAAAAAATATCAGCTAATTATTCAGCAGAAATTTTGCAGCTCAGAAGTGATTCAAACCAGAATATTTAAAACGATGGAAAACAAAAACCTCAAACCAAGTTTACCCTGCAAAGTAAAGCAATCACTTATAATCAGAAGACAGATAAAGAGCTTTACGGATGAGAAAAAGCTAAAGGAGTTTATTACTACCAAAGTAGTATTTCAAAGAATCCTAGATTTTTTAAACAAAAAAAAATAAATATGAAGGATAAAATGGCAATAACTACTTAGCTATCAACAATTACTTTAAATGTAAATGGATTAAATGTTCTAACAAAAAATTGGATGGACAAACGCGTAAGAAAACAAGACCCTTACATATGCTGCCTACAAGAAACTCACTTCAGGTTGAAAGAGACACAGACTGAAAGTAAAGCAAAAACAAGTAAGATATTTTACAAAAATAAAAACAACAATAATAACAACAGCAAAGAAGCTGGGGTAGCAATATTTAGACCAGACACTCCTCCGAAAAACAAATTCTTAAAAAATAATTTATAATAAGGAAAAAGGATTAACCTAGTAATTCTACATCTGGGTAATTTCTGAAAAAAACCTACTTTTCAGTATTTACTGAAGCAATCCAAAATGCTACTTCAAGGTTATGTGTGTGTTGCAGCATTTTCACAATGGCCAAGTTCTGGAGGCAGCCATTATATATATATATAAAATGAAATATTGTTCAGGCATGGAAAGAATGGGTTCTTGCCATTTGCGGCAGCATGGATAGACCCACCGGGTAATGTGCTGAGTGGAGTATGACAGTCAGAAAAAGACAAAGTGTAATTTAGCTTATGTGTAAAATCTAAAGAACAAAATGAACAAACAAAACCAAAACAAACTCATAGATACAGAGAGCATTTTGATAGGTGGCAGATGAGAGGGATGTTGAAGATGTGTGAGAAAGAGAAATAAATTAAAAGTAAAAATTTGTTGTTACAAAGTAGTCAGGAGGTTACAGGGTATAGCATTAGAAATATAGTCAAAACATTGTAATAAGTATGTATGGTGTCAGATTGATACCAAATTTATTGGGCTGATAGGAGATGGTTTAGAGATAGAGTCAAAAAGGTGAAGGCATTAAGAAGTACAAATTGGTAGTTTAAAATTGTCATAAAAATGTTAAATAAAGTACAAGAAGTATAGTGAATAATGTGGTAATAACTATGCATATATATAGTGCCAGGTGGGTACCAGACTAGTTATGGGGATCGCTTCTTAAATTATATAAATGTGTAACCACTATACAGTACACCTAAAATTAATAAAAAGTAATACTGAATATCAACCATAATCAAACTTTTTTTAAAAGGGAGGATAATAAAAATAAATAAAAGGTTCAAATTTCCAGGTATAAAATAAAAAATTATTGGGATGTAATGAACCACATAGAAAATACAGTCAATAATATTGTGATAGCATTTTATGATGTCAGATGGCTGCTAGACTTATCATGGTGACCACTTCTTCAGGTATATAAATGTTGAATAACTATGGTGTGCAGCTGAAACTAATATAATATTATATGTTAGTTATATTTTGTTTTATTATTTTATCAACTAGAAAAAATGTTTTATTTATTTTTAATTAAAGTTATTGTGTTGACATCGGTTAGTAAAGTTTTACAGTTTATTTATTTATTAAATTTGTTGGGGTGAAATGTGTTACCTAAATTATTTGGGTTTAAAGTGTATAATTATATACCTCATCTATATGCTGCATTGTGTGCTCACCAACAAAGATCAGTTCTTTTTCTATCACCACATATGTGACCCTGCCTCTATTCTCTACCACCTCTCTCCTTTATTTTCTGGTAACCACTAAATCGCCTGTGTGCATGAGTTTCTGTTTTCGGTTGTTGTTGTTGGGGTTTTTTTTGTTGCTTTCAGTTTTATATCTCACATATGAGTGAAATCATATAGTTCTTGATTTTTTCTGTCTGTAAAATTATTTTTATATAGGATTTAAGTGTATATTTCTATAATATATCATCCTTATATTGAATTGTGTATTCTCCAACCAGAATCAGCACTCTTTCTGTGATATATTTGACTCCCTTTACCTTCTTCTACTACCTCACCCTCTTACCCTCTGGTAAACAATAAACTATTGTTTGCATCTATGATGTTAATTTTTTGCTTTCAGAATTACATGGAAAATTTAAGTGAAGTCATGTGGTTCTCAAGTTTTTCTTTCTGACTCATTTTAGGTAGCATGATAATCTTAAAATTCATCTATGTAGTTGCAAATAGCTACATAAAATTCATCATTACTGTGGCTGAGTAATATTCCATGGCATATATGTACCACACTTTTTTATCCAATCACCTATCGAAAGACACTTTGGTTGTTTCCATGTCTAAGCCACTGTGTGTAATGCTGCAATAAATATACAGGTACATATAGCTTTACAAATAAATGTTTTCAGATACTTTGGGTACATACCAATAAGAGAAATTGCTGGGTTATATGGTAATTGTATTCTTAATTTTTTAGAAACCCGCATAATATTTCTTAACAATTTACAGTCCCACCAGCAGTTTTTTATTCACAGCTCCTGCATTATTTGTTATTTCTTGTCTTATTGATGATATAAATTTTAAAAGATGTGAGGTAGTATCTCATTGTAATTTTGATATGCATTTTCTTATTATAATAACTAGTAAAGTTGAGCATTCTTTTAACTATCTGTTTACCAATTACATTTGTTCTTGAAAGTATTGACTATTCAAGTCCTCTTCCCATTTCTTAATTGAATTTTTTTGTTGTTGTTCATTTGTATGAGTTCTTTATATGTTCTGCATATTAGCCTTTTATTAAAGATGTAGTTTGCAAATATCTTCTCCCATTAGGTTCATTGACTCTTTGTTGATGATATTTTTTGCTATGCAGAATGTTTTAAGTTTGACGTAGTCTCATTCTTTTTTTTTTTCTTTTTGCTTTTGCTTTCCTTGTCTTTGAGGTCAAATTCATAAAATTTTCTCTGAACCCAAGATTCATAAATTTAGAACCTATGCTTTTTTTATATGCAATTTATTGTTTTAGGTCTTTAATGCATTTTGAGTTAATTTTGGTATGTGGTGACAGATAGCAGTTCAGTTTCATTCTTTTGCATGTTACTTTCCAATGTTTTAGCATCATTTATTAAAGAGGCTTTTATTTCTCCACTGTACATTTTTAGCTTATTTGTCAAAAATTATCTGCCCATATATATGAGGACTTATATCTGGTTTCTCAATTCTATTTCTTTGGTCTGTGTTTGGTTTTATTGGGGGAGGTTGTTGTAGTTTTTGTTTTTGCTTTTGTATTTTTTGCCAACATCACGCTCTTTTGATTATTGGTACCTTGTTGTATAAAAGTTTGGGAGTGTGATACCTCCAGGTTTTTTTTTTTCCTTAAGTTTGCTTTGTCTTTCAAGATCTTTTGAGATTCTGTACAAATCTGATGACTTTTTTGTTCTATTTCATTAAAAACAGTCATTTGAGTTTTGATTGGGATTGCATTAAATCTATATTTTGCACTCAGTAAAATGGTTATTTTAACTATGTTGAGTCTTCCAATTCATTAACACAAAATATTTTTCTATAATATTTGTTTGTGTCTTCAATTTATTTTTATAATGTCTTATAATTTTCAGTGTATAGGTTTGTCACATCTCTTGTAAAGTACATATCTAGATATTTTATTATTTGTATTGTAATTGAAATGGTATTGTTTTTTCCATTTCTTTTTCTCATAGTTTATTGTTGGTACACAGGAAAACAATGTATTTTTGCATATTGGCATTGTATCCTGCACTTTACTGTATTTGTTTATGATTTCTAATAGTGTTGTAGTAAACTTTGGGGTTTTCCATGTAAAGAATTATGTCATCTGCAAAAAGTAACAATTTAACTATTTTATTCTTAATTTGGATGCCTTTTATTTATTTCCTTTCCCTGATTGCTTTAGCTAGAACTTCCAACACTATGTTGAAAAACAGTGATGAGAGGGGGCGTTCCTGTATTGTTTCTGATCATAGAGGGAAATCTTTCAGTTTTTCACCATTAAGTAATTAAAGGAGGGTTTATAATATGTGGCCTTTATTATGTTCAGGTACTTACTTCTGTAACCACTTTATTAAATATTTTAATCATAAATAGAGTTTTATTTTGCCAAATGCTCTTTCTTCATCTATTAAATTATTTTTAATGTGCAAATGGCAGTATTTCATCTTTTCTTATAACTGAGTAATATTTCATTGTGTATATGTACCACAGTTTCTTTGTCATTTGCAACAAAATGGATGGACCTGGAGATCATCATGCTTAGTGAAATAAGCCAGACAGAAAAAACAAAGAACTGTATGACTTCACTCATATGCGGAATATAAAACTGAAAGCAACAAAGAAAAAAAGGAAATGAACAAACAAACAAATAACCCATGGAAATAATCAATAGTTTAATGTTTATTTGGGGATGAGTGGGTTAGGAAGGGGAGAAGAGGGAGGGGATGGGAGAGGAGAGAGGGGAAGCTAAATATTTGGTGATGGAAAGAGAAGTCACATTAGGTGGTTAACTTATTATACAACAAGTTGACAATGCACTGTGTAATTGTATGTCTGAAACCTATGTAATCCTTGCTAGCAGATGTCACCCCAATAAGACTAACAATAAAAATAAATTTAAAAATTTATTTTTAATGTGGTGTACCACATCCATCTTTGTGCCCATGAAATAAATTTTTCTTGATTATGATGTATAATCCTTTTAATGTATTGTTTTAGTTGATTAGTATTTTGTTTAGAATTTTTGCATCTGTATTCAAGAGATATTATTGGTATGTAATATTATTTTGTGTTAGTCTTAGCATGTTTATGTATCTTTTGTGTTAGTCTTAGCATGTTTATGGTAATACTGGTCATATAAAATTAGTTAGAAAATACTGCTTTACTTTTAATATTTTGAAAAAATTTGAAAAAGAAAGTAATAATTTATCTTTGTATGTTAGTAGAATTCATTAGTGAAGCCATCTGGTCATGTACTTTTGTTTTTGGAAAGTTTTGGAAAATTGTTATATATTGTTACTTTTTATCAGTCCACATAGATTTTCCAGTTCTTATTAATTCAGTCTAGGAAGGTGACATATTTCTAAAAATGTGTTCATTTCTTCTAGGTTATTTTGTATGGTGGCATATGGTCCTTTATATAATAATATACTCCTTTGATTCTCTGGATTACTGGGGTATTGTAACTTCTCTTTGATTTTTAATTTTCTGTATGCTTTTCTCTTTTTCCTTAAATGAATCTAGCTTAGGATTTGCCAATTCTATTAATTTTTCAAATAACCAAACCTTTTTTGCATTAATTTCTTCTATTGTCTATATTACTCTATTTTATTATTTCTTTTCTTCTGCTGACTTTGTTTCATTTATTTTTTGTTTTTTAGTTTTTTATGATGTAATGCTAGGTTGTTTATGTGGTATTATTCTTATTTCTTGAGGTCGGCTTGTAGTGATAGAAAATTTTTTCTTAATACTGCTTTCACTACATTCAAATAATTTTAACATGGTATAGTTCATGTACACAACTTCTTTATACAGTCATCTATTGGAGGACACTGTGGCTGTTTTCATGAATTGGCCACTATGGATAGTGCTGCAATAAACATTGGGGCACACATATCTTTGCAAATTGAGGTTTTCAAATTTGGGAGGTAGATAACCAAAAGGCGATTGCTGAGTCAAATGGTAACTCTATTCTTTGTTATTTGAGGAATCTTCATACAGTACCTCATAGTGGTTATACCAGGTTGCATTCCCACTTGCCAGTAAAGTTTTTTTTTTTTTCTCCACAGCCTCTCCAACACTTGTTCCTTGCCTTGTTGATAATGGCCATTCTGAAAGGTGTGAGGTCATATCTCACTAGGGTTGTGATTTGCAATTTCCTAACAGCTAGTGACATTGAGCATTTTTTCATATATCATATGTCTTTGTGAGTGCTCTGCCCATTTATTAACTGGATGTTTGTTCATTTGTTGTTGAATTGTATAAGTTCTTTATATATTTTAGATATTAGCCCCTTACCAGAGATTTTGTTTGCAAATATTTTCTCCCAGTCAGTTGGTTGTTTCTTTGCTTTATTGATGATTTCTTTTGCTGTGTAGAAGATTTTTAGTTTGATATACTCCACTCATTTATTTCTGCTTTTACTTTTTGTGTCTCAGAGGTCAGGTTCATAAAGTCGTCTCTGGACAGAGTTGTATAAGATTGGCACTGATGTTTTCTTTTATAGAGTTTATTGTTTTTGGTCTTATGCTGGTGACTTTCATCTATTTTGAGTTATTTATTGTATATGATGACAGATCACATTTCAGACTTACTATTTTGCATATAGTTTTTCAATTTTCCCAGCAATATTTCCTGATAAGAGTTTCTTTTTCTCATTGTATAAATTTTGCTCCTTTGTCAAAAATTATTAGTTTGTTTCTGGGTAATTGATTCTGTTCCATTGGTCTGTGTGTTTTTCTGCCAATACCAAGATTTCTTTATTATTGACACTCTATAGTATAAATTAAAATTGCAGAGTGTGATGTTTTCAGCCTTATTTTTCTTTTGTGGGATTGCTTTTGTAATTCAGGGTTATTTGGGGTCTTATACAAATCTGACGATTCCTTTACCTATTTCTTGAGAATGTCTGTGAGATTTTGATGGGAATTGTGTTAAATCCATATATTGTTTTGGGTAATATGGCTGTTTTAACTACAGGTAACTGTATAACATGGTAGGAGAATTGTAAAAATCTTCACACAACATGACATCCTAGAATACAGTTTTACTCTAACATGTTTTGAGAATTAGAGAAATCCTCAAACAACATGGAGTGTAATAAGAGCTTTTAATATATCCAAAATTTACTGGTGGAGAAAGAAACTGATTAATCAAGTTTGATGGAAATGATATCTGGAATATACCAAGATAATTCAGGGGATGATAGCACAGGTGAAAATTACAAATTTAAACACTTCACACTAAAAAGTGTAAAGAAAGGCAAGAGTTAACCGAACATTTGGAGCTATATTTTCTAAATGAAGATCCTTCCACTGAAAGAAGCATGAAGTTTAAGAGAGAACTTCATAAGTGCTTAGCACCATATAATGAAATTTATAAAGATCTCTCAGCTGAAAAAACAAAGTTTTGGCAAAAGGTACAGAACAGAAGTAAATATTATGCTGAAGAAAGTTCAGAGGATGAAGATATCTTGTCAAAAAGAAAATGCCCTCAGTTAATGGTGCTTAGTTATGATGATAAAGAAAACATTGTTTAATACATAATAATATGTTATACTTTTCATTAAAACTGCTTTAATAAAGATATTCCTATTACTTATAAAAATACAACAGTATGTTTGTTTTTTTTAATTTTTGGAACCTAACCCCCTTTTTTGTACTAGTTCTTTGTTTTCTATAACACAGATTTGCATAACACAGCATTTTTAAGGAACCTAACAACTGAATTATATGATAGCTACCTGTATGTTGATTCTTCCAATCAATTAACACAAATTATCTTTTTTATTTTTTGTTTTCTATTCAATTTCTTTTGGTAGTGTCTTATAGTTTTCAATGTGTAAGTCCTTCACGTTCTTTGTTAAATATATTCATATGTATTTTTGTGGTTGGTGTCATCACAAAACATATTGTGCTTTTTTCTTTCTTTTTCAGAAGTTTTATTGTTGGTATATAAAAATGCAATTGATTTTTGTACATTAAATTAGTACCCTGCAACTTTACTGTTTTGGCTTATAGTTTTTAATAGTTTTTGGTAACATCTTTGAAATTTCTATGTGAAGAATCATGTCATCTGCAAATAGTGACAGTTTCACTTCTCTCCCAATTTGGATACCTTTAATTTTTTTTCTCTTGCTTGATTGCTCTCACTAGAACTTCTAGCAATATGTTGCAGAGCATGGTGACAGGAGTCATCACTTTCTGTTTCTGATTTTAGGGGAATAGGCTTTAGCTTTTCCTCATTCAGTATAATATTAGCTGAGGGTTTGTCATATATGGCCTTTATTATTTTGAGGTACTTTCCTTCTATACCCATTTTATTCACTGTTTTGATTATAAATAGATATTGCATCTTATCAAATGCTTTTCCTGTGTTGATATAATCATATAATTTGTATCTTTTATTTTGTTTGTGTGGTATATCACATTGATTGATTTGGGTATATTGAACAATTCTTATGCCTCTGGAATTAATACCACTTGGTTGTGATGTATAATCTTTTTGATGCATTGTTGTATTCTATTTGCTAGTATTTTTTAAGGATCTTTGCATCTGTATTTAACAGAGATATTGGTGTACAGTTTTCTTTTCTTGTGTGTGTGTGTGTGTGTTATTTTTACCAGACTTTGGTATTAGGGTAATGTTGGCCTCATAGAATGAGTTAGGAAATATTTTCTGATCTTTCATATCTTAAAAGAGTTTGAACACATCTGCTTTAATTTCTCTTTAAATGCTTGATAGAACTCACTGGTGAGGCTGTGTGCTCCTGGGCTTTGCCTTTATTGAGGGTTTCAATGATTATATCAATGTCTTTACTGTTGATTGGTTTATTTAGAACATGTAATTTTTATTAGGTTTGGTCTAGGTAGACTATAAGTTTCTAGAAACTTGTCTATTTTCTCTAGGTTGTTAAATTTGGTGGCATATAGTCCCTCATAATATTCTTGTATATCCTTTTGTAGTTTTGTGTTATCAGTCATAATTTCTCCCCTTTTGCCTGTAATTATAGTTATTTTCATCTTTTCTCTTTGGTTTGTTTTTTGGTGAGTCCAGCCAAATAATTGTCAATTTAATTGATTTTTTGAAGAACCATATCTTGCTTGCATTAATTTTTCTATTTTTTTGTTTTATATTTAATTTCATTTTCTCTAATTTTTATAATTCTTTTCCTTCTGATGACTTTGGGATTTTGTTCTTCTTTTTATAATTCTATTAGATGAGATATTAGGTAGTTTACTTGTGATTTTTCCTGTTTCTTCAGATAAGCCCACACTTCGCAAACTATATATATGGTTCCCACTCCCACCAATTCACAGTGTGTAATTATACAGGTAGGTTGGCATCTTCTTTTTTATTCAAATTTTTTGTTCTCACACAACACCAAATATGTAAAAAATGTTTCAAGTAAGCATAAATCCATAGTGCTTACCCTCAAGTGGAAGTTTAAAGTATGCAAAAGACTTGAATAAGGTGAGAGTCACACAGTGGTAATAAGAGAATTTAATGTCAGTTCATCAAAGATCTATAATATTAAGGCTGACTCTCATAAAATAAATGAGTTTTATTTTAAGGTGGAGAGTGACAGAGTGTACAGAAGCATCATACTCTTCACATACCAAAAGTAGAAGTACTTTGCCAGGCCCGCCCTGTATTAGTGGTTTTTGCTAAAAAGTCTGAAGATAGTTGTATAATAGTTCTCTAATTTTTATCATTTTTTACTTCTTTTGAAGTTGGACTTCTTATTTTTTCTTAGTTTTTTAAAGATGGGATGTTAGGTTGTTTATTTGTAATTTTTCTTTTTCTTGAAATAGGCCTGCAATAATATAAATTTTACTTTTTTTGCTGCATCCCAATAATTTTGATACATTGTATTTTAATTGTTACTAGTTTCTATGTATTTTAAATCTCTTCTTTTATTTCTTCTTATATCAAGTCATTTTTAATAGCATGTTATTTAAACTTTATGTATGTGTGTTTTTTTCTGCTTTCTTTTTGCACTTGATCACCAATTTTAAAGCTTTCTGGTCTGAGAATACACTTGGTATGATTTTAATCTTCTTGAATTTGCTGAGACTAATTTTGTGTCCCAATATGGTTTTTCCTTGAGAATGTTCCATGTGCACATGAAAAGAATGCATAGTCTTGTGTTGTAGGATGGAGTGTCCTATAAATGTCAATTATATCCAATTGCTAGCGTGTGTCTAGGTCCCCTACTATAATTGTGCTCTTGTCAGTTTGTCCTTTAAAATCTTTCAATAGTTGCTTTGTAAATTTTTGTACTTTGTGATGGAATATAGGCAGGGTCTAACAATTAAGATCACACATTTGTCACCATGTGCATACATTGGCAGCCCTGTACAAGAATTTTGGAAAGGTTTCATATCCTTGGTATATCTGTGTCTCACAGCTGTTTTCATAGTGATGTCTTGCTGAGTGGCATTTATTATTGTTGTTGAATGTTTTTGTGTGCCATTCCAAGAATTTTAGAACTTAAATTGGAGCAATGAACAAACATTAAATTTCTTGTTGAACTTGACAAGAGTGAAAGTGCATGTTAGTCCAAGTTTATGAGAATAATGCCATGAGTAAAATGGCAGTGTACAAATTGACTAAACATATTTCTCAATGGAGAGAAAGTGTCACTGATGAAAAGAGGTCAGGACAGCCAGTAAAAGCAGAATTGATGAAAAATTGCAAAAATTGGTGAAATTTTGCATCAAAATCATTGGCAACTGTGAGAAGAATAGCAGACCAAGTAAACATTGATATGAAAATGGTTAAGAAAACCTTAACTGAAAATCTTAGCATGAAAAAGCTATGTGCAAAAATGATCCTAAAGGAGCTCACTGACGGAAAACAAACAAACAAAAACAATAAACAATAAAAACAAAGGAGAGGTGAAGTTTGCCAAGGCCTATTGAAGAGGCAAGATGATACTTTGGGCTTTGTTTTCACTGGTGATAAAGTGTTCCAATACAACCCTGGTAAAAAGCATCAAAGTGCACATTTAATGTCAACCAATTCTCCAAGATCCAAAACTTCTCTGAGTCCAAATCAAGAGTCAAAACAATGTTGCTAACATTTTTTATATCAGGAGGTTAGTTCATTCTGAATTTATACCAACTGAATGAATAGTTAACCAAGTTTACTATTTGGAAGTGCTGAAAAGGCTGCCTGAAAATGTTAAGTGCAAATAACCTGAAATTTTCCTCCAACAACTCATAGTTCTTGCATCAAAACAATGAACTAGATCTCATGGAATTGTCTGTGAAGGAGGTTTTAGCCAGTACAAAAATAACTATATTGGTACACCCACTTTACTTACCAAAAGATAAAGAAAATATTGAAAATAAGAAATTTTGATAACATTCAGGAAATCAAGCATAATAAGACAACAGCTCTGATGCCCATTGCAGAGAAAAAGTTCCAAAATTGCTTTGAAGAGTGGTGAAGGTGCTGGTGTTGGTGTATATCTTCCCAAGGGGTATGCTTCAAAAGTGATCATAGTGATATTCAGAAATGAGTTATGTGGCACGTTTTTTAGCATGTATTCATAAACTTCATTATCAGACTTCATATATTAAAGTTTCATGTCTTTTTCTTATATTGTCCCCTTTATCATTATAAAATGCTCACCTTAGTCTCTGAATACCTTTTTTATCCTGAAGTCTGTTTCATTAGATATAAGTATGGCTATTCCCACTTTTCTCTGGATTTCATTTGGTTGAAAAATTTTTTCAACCCTATAACTTTGACTCTATGTTTGTCTTTGTGTCTGAGATATATCTCTTGGAGACAGCATATAGATGGATATTGTTTTTTAATTCAGTCTGCTACTCTGATTCTTTTAATTTGTGAATTCAGTCCATTTATATTCATGGTGGTGATTTATATATGAGGATTTTCTATAGCTATTTTATCTTCTGATTTTTAGTAGTTTTGTGTCTCCATTTTTCTTTGCTTTTTTCACTTATATTTAGTTTAATGGTATTGTATAATTTTTCTGTTTTATTTTAATGTGTCTTGATTTTGAGTTGTTTTTGAGCAGTTGCCATGACACTTATATATGTAGTGGCTCTATTTTTTAAAGCATACTTCTTATCTCTATTTTGTTTTGGAAACTTAAACCTTTGCTTCCTCTTTTTTTCTGTTTCTGTTGCCTCAACTTTTCCCATTTATTTTGACTTTTTGTTTCAGGTTGAATAGCTTTGTTCTGTATTTTCTGAAATGCTAACTTTGTGCTAGAGAATTCCCTCATTTTCTGTATGTCTGAAAAAGTCTTTATTTCTTCTTCATATGTAAAAGATAACTGTGCTAGATAAAATTATTCTTGGCTGGTAATTTTACTCTTTGAATAATTTGAACATTGCATTCCACTCCCTCCTGGTTTGTAAAGTTTCTGCTGAGAAATCTCATGACAGCCTGATTGGCTTTTCTCCATAGGTTATAATCTTCTTTTCCTGGGATGCCTTGAATAATTTGTCTCTGTGTTTGAACTTCAACATTCTTAGTGTGATGTGCCTTGGGGAAGAGCTTCTAGAATTCATGTAGTTAGAAGTTCTGTTTTCTTATTGAATTTGAAGTTCCAGGTTTTTCCAATTGTTAGGAAAATACTCATCTAATATTTGTTTCAGTAAGCTCTTTGTGGATTCCTCATCTGTCCTGTTTGGTACTCCAGTTATTTTATGTTGTTCTTTCCAATGGTATCAAATATTTCTTGTATAGTTCTTTAATTTCTTTTGCCTCTCAAATCTGTCTCTTCTTCCTTTTGTGACTAATTGATATTCCTATCTTGTATATTTCTAATATTTTTCTCCATCTAGTCAGCCCTTCTTCCTGTGCTCGTTAATTCATTTTTCAATTATTTTAATGCAGTTTATCACCAACATTTCTATTTGTTTTTTTATAGTTGTGTGTGTGTGTGTGTGTGTGTGTGTGTGTGTGTGTGTGTTGCAGTATTCCACTTGTTTGCAGATTTAGTTTCTGAGATCATTTACCTTCCTATATGTACTCCACCAATTTTCTCTTATCTCTCTAAGAGTTTTCAGAATTACAGTCTTAAATTCTGTCATTTAGGTCATATAATTCCATATCGTCCAGTTCTTTTTCTGAAGAGTATTATTTATTTAGTTAGTTATTTTGTGTGTGTGTGTGTGTGTGTGTGTGTGTGGCTTTGTTGCTTATGGTACAACTTATTCTCTTTTTAAGCATAAAAACTGTTCCCCTGGAAAATATGAACAGGTCTTTCTTTCACTTCCCAGTTGGTGTTGCTGCTATGTTTTATAATATTATCTTGACAAGTTCTGACCTGGGAGCCAAGGGGCACAGCAGTACTGACTCAGTGAGCTGGAGACTGAGAGCAATCAGCTGTGGAAAAGCTAATGAGAAAAAAACAAAATCTTG
This sequence comes from Lyroderma lyra, assembly GCA_004026885.1. NCBI lineage: Eukaryota > Metazoa > Chordata > Mammalia > Chiroptera > Megadermatidae > Lyroderma > Lyroderma lyra. Next base: position 72,455 of record PVJL010005442.1, on the reverse strand, counting down.
TGCAATGCATGGTATTGGGTCAAGGGAAATTACAGAGCAGATGATGCATGCCCACCCTGGCCCTGTGCACTCCTGATGGAGGGCCAGAATTGTGTTACAGCTGAGCCTATTACCCAGAGAATTGTGCTACCTTGGGACACACAATAGTTATCTGTGTCCTGAGGTAGCACAGATAATCTGCACTGCCCTCACTGCTAGTCAAAACCCATGGACATGGAGCCTGGCAGTTTCTCCTATCTTCTTAAGCTCAACCCCCACAACTCCACATAGTGACGGCATACAGTCAGTTATAACTGGACAAACACCATAATGCTGTGCTGCAAATAAGCCCACACCATTCCCAAAAGACTCTGCCCACACTCTTCTAGATGAATCCAGCAGAGGGGCTCAAGGTAACTGCAATACACAGCCATAGCAGCTTCTGCCTGCATGGGAATATAAAAGGCATATAATACCATTGCCCACAACATATTTTCAAAAAAGAGGTGTACTGAGACCAAGGCAACTGGGTGAAAGAAGAAAAGCCCACCTTATAGGAAATATTACAGTGTGAGGAGTATGAATTACCAAGAGTAAACATTGTGAGATGCTGCAGCAACAACAACTGGGAAATGAAGCAAAGAACTCTACATATGTGCAAGGGGAAAAGTCCATATGCCCAAAAATAGAAACACTCCACCAATAATGAGTACCCTAGTAAACAAAGCTGCTCAGTAAAAGAAAATCTTCAGAAAAGAAACTGAAGGATATGAAAATATATATTCTAACTGGCACAGAACTGAAGACTGCAATTCTAATATCACTCAGAGAGATAAAAGAAAATTGGAGGTATATAGAGAGGGTGCTAAATGATTTTAGAAAAACAATGTGAGCAAAGGAATACTTTAACAAAGAAATTAAAACTATAACAAAGAACCAAATGGAAATTCTGGAGATAATGCAATAAAAGAAATAAAAAATGTAATAGTCAGCAGGGCTGATGAGAAGAAAGAAATAATTAGTAATATAAAGATAGAAATATAGAAATGTCACAGAACTAAGAAGAGAGAAATTTCAGAGTAAAAAGAAATAAAAGAACTACAATAGAAATATCTGACACCATTAGAAAGAACAGCATAAGAACAATGGGAGTACCAGAAGGAGCAGAACAAAAATCCATAGCAAGCTTACTAAAGCAAATAGAAGATGAGTGCTTTCCAAACCTGTGGAAAGAACTAAAACCCCAAATTCAAAAAGCAAACAGGACTCCTAACTACCTGAATTTTAGCTGACTTATTTCAAGGCTTATTTTACTGAAAATGTCAGAGATCAAAGACAAAACCAAAAACAAAAAATAATTACCAAAACAGTCAGAAAATAAAAGATTATAAATTATAAAGGAAAGGCCATCAGGCTGTCATTAAACTCTTCAGCAGGAACATTATAAGCCAGAAGGGAATAGAACAAAATATTCCAAATATTGAAAGAAATTACCAGCAAATAATAATTAAACCAGCAAATTTATTCTTTAGATTAGAAGGAGGAATAAAGAACTTTTCAGATATAGAGAATCTGAAGGAATTCTCTAGAACAAGGTCAGCATTTCAGAGAATACAAAAGGAGGCTATTTGACCAAAAAAAGTAAAAATAAATTTTTAAAAATTGGGAAAATGTCATAAATGGGAAGAAAGTAGAGGTTTACTTTTCCAAAAGGGTATGGAGATAATGAGCATGCTTAAGAAAATAAGCTATTACATATATGAGACTTCTTTTTCTTAAACCTCATGTTAACTACTTAAACAAACAGAAAACTCAGAACTAAGACATGTAACCAAAAAATAAATAAATAAAAACAACAAAACAAAACAAAAGAATATAGAGGAAAAGTATCATAGAACATCATAAAAATAAAATAATTAACAGTGAGAAAAATAGCAAGAATAAAATCTAGACATTGAGCAACCAGAAAACATAATATGGAATGGCTATTAGAAATCCTTACATATCAGTCATCACCTTAAATGTAAATGAAGTGAACTCACCAATATAAAAACAAAGATTTATCACACTGGATTAAAAAGTAAAATCTGTCAATATGGTGTCTCCAGAGACAAACCTCAGCCAAAAGGACAAACACAGATGTAAAGTGAAAGGGTAGAAAAGAGTATTTCAAGCAAATGGCATCCCGAGAAAAGCACAAGTATTTATACTTATATCTGATGAAACAGACTTTAGGAAAAAAAAGGTAATAAAAGACAAAAATGAATATTTTATAATAATAAAGGGGGAAATAAAAAAAGAGACATGATACTCATTAATATCTAGTCCCCAATCAGGAAGCAACAAAATTTACAAAGCACCTGCTAACAGATCTAAAAGAAGAAACTGGCAAAAACACAATTATAGTAGGAGACCAAAACATCCCCTTTGCAGATATAGACAGATCCTCCAAACAATAAATACATAAGAAAGTATCAGTTCAAAATCATACATTACACTGATTAGATATAATTGACATTTACAAGACACTCTGTCCTACACAACAAAATAATAGATTCTTTTCTATTGAAAATATAGCATTCTCAATAATTGACCATGTGCTGGGTCACAAAGATAACCTCAGCTAATTCAAAAACATTGATATAATATCAAATGTATTCCCAGGTCGCATTGCTTTGAAACTGCAGAGAAAGTGGAAAAAAACACATATACATAAAGATTAAAAAAACATTAAAAATGATTACATCAAAAAATAAGAGATTAAAAACATAAAAAATAATGACATGAAAATACAACATATCAAAAGTAGTAGAAAACAGCTAAAGTAGAAATAAGGCAAAAGATTATTATAGGCTTACCTCAAAACACAAGAAAAAACACAAGTAAGAAACCTAATATCTCATCTTAAAGATCTAGCAAAGGAAGAACAAAATATTCCAAAGCCAGCAGAAGCAAAGAAATAACAAAAATTAGAGCAGAATTGAATAAAATAGAGAACAGAAAACCAATAGAAAAAATTAATGCAAAAAATAGCTGCTTAAAAAAAAAATCTATAGAATAGACAAATTCCTGCTAAACTCACAAAAGAACAAAGAGAAAAATGCAAATAACCAAAATTACACATGAAAGAGAAGAAATTATGACTGATACCACAGAAATACAAAGGATCATACAAAAATACTATAAAGGGCTATATGCCACCAAACTTAACAACCTAAAAAAAATTGGCAAGTTTATAGAAACATATATTCTATCTAGACTAAGCCAAAGAGAACGTGGAAATCTAAATGGACAGTAAGACAATTGAAACAATCATCCAAAATCTCCACAAAAATCAGAAGCCCAGAACAAGACAATCTTGTCTACCAGTTTTATCATCCATTCAAAGAGGATTTAATGCTTATCCTCTTCAAATGCTTCTAAATAAATTGAAGAAAAGCAATATTACCAACTAATTCTATGAGGCCAACATAAACATAATGCCAAAGCCTGGAAGATATAAAAAAAAAGTTATAGACCAATATTTCAGATGAACACAGATATAAAAACTTCAAACAAAATACTAGCAAATAGAATACAACAAATCATTGAAAAGACTATACATCGCAATCAAGTGAGATTCATCTCAGAAGCACAATAATGGTTCAACATACAAAAATTAATCAATGTGATACATCACAAAAACAAAATAAAAGATAAAATAATATGATTATATCAATTAATGAAGAATAAAGCTTTCAACAAGATACAACATACATTTATAAACAAAAATCTTACAAAATTGAGTATAGAAGGAAAGTACCTCAACTTAATTAAGGCCATAGACTCATATGACAAACCTTCAGCTAATACCATACTGAACAGTAAGAAACTGAAGCCTATTCTCCTAAAATAAGGATGAAGACAAAATTGTCCCATCACCACTGCTATTAAACACAGTATTAAAAGTTGTAGCCAGAACAATCAGGCAAGGGTTAAAAGAAAAAAAGTCATCTAATTTGAAAGAGAAGAAAGTAAACCGTCACTTTTACAGATGACATAATTCTTTATATGGAAAATTCTGAAGACTCCACCAGAAAATTAATAAAAACAGTAAACAAATACAATAAACTTTCAGGATACAAAATCAATATACAAAATTCCATTGTGTTTTTATATACTAACAACTGATTTTAAAAAATGGAATAAACAGTATCTTTTCTGATAAAAAAATAAAATACCTACTAATTAACTTAACAAAAAATATCAAGGACTTACACACTGAAAACTATAATACACTATTAACAGAAATATAAGAGGACACAAAGAAATGGGAAGGTTTTTATTCTGTGCTCATGGATTGGAATACTCAACATGGTTAAAACTCCCATATTACCCAAAGCGATATACAAATACCATGAAACTCCCATCAAAATCCCACTGACATACTTTCAAGAAATAGATTTTAAAAATCATCAGGTTTATATGACAACACAAAAACCCCAAATCACGAAAGCAATTTTACAAAAAAGGCTGGAGGCATCATGCTCCTTAATTTCAATCTATAATACAAAGTGTCAATAATCAAAACAGCTTGGTATTGGCAAGTAAACAGACACACAGACCAAGGGAACAGAATTGAAAACCCGGAAATAAACACACAAATATATGGGAAGATAATTTTTGAAAAAGGAACAAAAAAATACAATGGGGAAAATAAAGTCTTTTCAGTAAATGGTGCTGGAGAAATTGCGAAACCACTTGCAAGAGAATGAATCTGAACTGTGAACTGTCACGATATGCCAAAATAACTCAAAATGAATTAAAGACATCTACGTAAGACCAAAGAAAATAAACTGTGTAGAAGAAAAAATTGGTACTAAACTTATAGACCTTTGGTTCAGAAAAAAACTTTTTAAACTTGATCTCAAGGGCAAGGGAAGTAAAAGCAAAAATAAATGAATGGGACTATATCAAAGTAAAAACATCCTGCACACCCAAAGGAACCATCAACAAAGCAAAGAGACAAACTAACACAATGGAATTAAATATTTACAAACAAGGTCTCTGATAAGAGGTTAATATCTAAAATATATAAAGAACTCATATAACTTCAAAACAGAACAACAAACAATCAAATTAAAAATGGGCAGATGATCTCTAGGTCAATCCACTTTGTTGCAAATGACAGTATTTCATCTTTTCTTATAGCTGAGTAATATTCCATTATGTATATGTACCATAGCGTTTTTATCCAGTCATCTATCACAGGTCACTTTGGTCATTATCATGTAAGCGAAATAAGCCAGACAGAAGGAACCAAGAATCATATTACTTCACCAGTATGCGAAATATAAAACTAAAAGCAACAAAGCAAAAACAAACAAAAAAACAAACAAACCAAAAACTCATAGACACAATAAATAGTTTAAGGGTTATTTGGGGGAAAGGGAGGAAAGGGTGAAAGAAGAAGGAGGGTGTGGGAAAGGAGGAAGGGGGAGCCAAATATATGGTGATGGAAAGAGAACTCATAATGGGTGGTGAACATATAATGCAACAAACAGACGCAGTATTGTACACTTGAAACCTATGTAAATCTTGATAACCAGTGTCATCCCAATAAGTTTAATAATAAAAATATTTTATACATAAAAAAATAGGATGAAATCTGCAATATACAACCTGCGACCTAACCGGGAGACAACAGACGAAATTAGGGGCTAGCTAGGGAACACTGATGAGGAAAAACATGATTCTGCATGGGTCAGGGCCTGAGTCACCACAAAAATGAAGGTGTGAGCAGCTGAAATTCTGTGAGATAATTGGCGAGTTGAACCAAGCAACAGTGTGGTGGGTCCCCAGCCAGAGCACTGTGCCATCGGTAGGTTAGAGGCTGAACAAAGCATCTTAATTGCCCTGTGTAAGAATAAAGCCCCAATCAGCAGTGTTACACAGTGAAAATAGGACAGCTATAGGCAAGTTTGAAAGTGAGAGCCAGCTGCCGAGAAATGCTGAAACGCTGAAACCTGGTCATGGGTGATGGCTCAACTCAGGGGAAGATAGAAAGGCTGGGTTGGTGGCAAGCACTCAGTCCCTGGCCAACATGCCCACAGCCTTTTCCTGGCTTGTCCAGCATGGGGCCCCCTCTTTTCCATGCTTTTTTTGACAAACAGACTGGTGTTGCATCAGAGTCAGCAACCAGGGAAGCTATGGCAAGAAACAAAACAGCCACACCACCCCCAAACCCAGAAAAAAGCACAAACACTGACTGAGCCTAGCATCTTCCCCTAACTCTCTCGCAAAGCTCACCCCACCGACACCACCTAATTTCTGCTCTATAGTCAGTTGGAAACCTGTGGAGTTCAGAAAAATGTCATAACAGAGGCACAGCAGCATTTCCATGTACTGATCTCTAAGGCATAGCACACCATCGCTCACCACATCATCCAGATTAAAAAAAAAAAAAAAAGAGGCATATTGAGACCAAGGCGACTGGATCAAAAGAATGGAAACCCACCTTGCAAGAAGGCTTAGAGAGATAAGAGTTTGAATAATCAATAGAAAAATGTGGAAAAACACTACCAACAGGGAAGAAAAAGAAAGAAAGGAAGGAAGGGAAGAAGGAAGGAAGGAAGGAAGAAAGGAAGGAAGGAAGGAAGGAAGGAAGGAAGGAAGGAAGGAAGGAAGGAAGGAAGGAAGGACTTGTCTATATCTGCCACAGAAAAAGCCCTCCTTCCCAGTAACAAAAGACATGTAAAATTAAGTGAATACATTAGGATTCAAAACTACTCAGAAAGAAGATAAAACATCTCCAAAAAAAGTTACAGAACTGAAAATACATTATCTAAGTGACAGAATACAAGGCTACAGTTCTTAAAAAACTCAGCGAACTAAAAAAGTTGGCAAAGTACCCTGACCAGATAAATTATCTCAGCAGGAAAATCTGTGAACAAATGAAAATTTTATCAAAGGAATTGAAAATATATAAAAAAGAATCAATTAGAAATTCAAGAGATAAACAATGCAATCATAGAACTAAGAAATGAATTAACTACCATAGGAAACAAGGCTAACCAAATAAGAGAAAAGATTAGTGATATTGAAATTGAAACATGGAAACAACAAAAGAATATAGGGATTTCAATTTCAAAAGAACTTGAAAAAACTTTACAAGAATTATCTGACTCCATTAGGATAAACAATATTAGAATAAAAGAAATAGCAGAAGGGGCAAAAAGAATTCTACAGAGTGTTTACTAAAACAAATAGTAGATGAGAATTTGTCAAACATATGGGAAGATCTGGAACCCAAAATTCAAGGAGAACATGAGTTCCTTAGCTACATTGATTCCAGCAGGTTTTCCCCAAGGCACCTTACACTGAAAATGTCAAAAATCAAAGACAAATAAAAATTTCTCAAGGCAGCCAGAAAAATAAAAAGAAAAAATTTATAAACTTTAAAGCAAAGTCCAATATGCTATCATCAGACTTCTCAGCAGAAACTCGATAAGCCAGGAGGGGGTGGAATAAAATATTAAAAATATTAATAGAGACAAACTTCCAGCAAAGAACAAATTACCCAGAAAATTTGTCCTTTAAATACGAAGGAAGAATAAAGACATTTACAGATATAAAGGAACTGAAGAAATTCTCCAGCATGAGGCTAGCATTTCATGAAATACTCAAGGAGGCTATTCAACCTGAAACAACAAATGAAAACAAATAAGAAAGAGTAGCTACAACAACATCAAAAAAGAAATGGGACAAAGTAATGGCCATAAAAATTATCATGTATCAATAATCACACTAAATGCAAATGGACTGAATGCACCAATATAAAGGCACAGATTAGCAGACTGGATTTAAAAACAAAAACTATCCAACTACCTCAGCCATAAGGAAAAACACAAACTTAGAGTGAAAGATTGGAAAACAATACTCTAAGTACATGGCATCCAGTGAAAAGCAAGATTCACCATACTGATATCTGATGAAACAAACTTCAGGATACAAAATGATAACCAAGAAAAAGATGGGAGGGAGGGCAAGATGGTGACTGGAGAGGAGGTCCCTAAAGCCTTTCCCAGAAAGCACAATTGAACAGCGACCCAGGAGCCAAGAAAGAGGACCCTGGGTGACAAAACAGCAACTGAAAAATCCACGCATTCCAAGTAAACACCTGAAGGTTGGAGAAAAGGGGTCAAGCAGGAGAGAGGGAAGGGAGCAGAGACAGACTGCAACAGGATCCAACCACTGCTGACTATCCGGGAGCAACACAGTGCATGGGAGGGAGAAGGCCAAGAAGTGACAAGAATAAAAGCCAGCAAAGTGGCAGAATGGTGGGAGATGATGGAGGCTGGACTTTGGAGCGGCGTGTTGGGGATGAAGCTTGGGGGCCAGCCTCTGGAAGTTTTGAGTGTTAGAAGGCTGAGCGAGGACTCTGAACTGTAGAAACGACACCTCAGCTCCCTGCACCCATGAGACCCACAGCGCAGATGCGCATGGTCCCTACACAGGGCTGCAGTTCTTGTTCCCAGCTCACTGCAAAGGCGAGCCGGCTGTCTCCGTGTAGGCTCACAGCTTTGGACTTATGGTGCGCACACCTGCTCACGCACCCCTGGGTCCTACAAGCAGTGCAAGCCCACAGATGGCTAGATGCTGAAGCAGGCCCAGGAAGAAAGGCAGATTTGATAGCATTCACCCGAGCCAGCAAGAGCAGCCTCGGCCCACATCACCCAGGTTCCCTAGCATAGAGCAGAAGGGGGAGCTGCCCCCAGGACACCTTTTGTTGGCCTCTCCCCTGGATAGATGTGCACCACCTCCAAACATAGCAGGAGACAAGAAATAAGATATAAACAACCCCTCTCTCTCCCAAAATTTGACCCCCAGTTCCACCTTGTGTCTGCCCTACAGCAAGACACCACAAAAGTATAGTCTGAGCTCCTGGGCATTACTGAACCTAACGCCTTAATGTCAAAAGGGAAAGCCCAGCAGACAGGATGAATTCCTTAAAAACTAAAACTCCTCAAAAAGAACATGAAATTTATCCAGAAGACAGCTTCTTACACCTAGAAGTTTCTGAAATAAGTCACAGAGAATTTAAAGTCATCATTGTAAAGGCTCTGGGAGAAATGAAAACATACTGGTAGAGCACCATAGCTGAGATGAACGACATAAAAAAGGAGATGAACAACATAGAAAAGGAACTCTGTGAACAAAAGGAACAATTTAACAAAGAAATTCAAAACACAAGGAAGATTGAGATGGAAATGTGAGAAATAAATAACACAATAAAAGAAGTGAAAAACAAAATAACTGCCATAGAAAACAGGGCCAACCAGACAGAAGAAAGAATTAGTGATATCAAAGATCAGAATATGGAAACAGCTCAGAAAGAGGAAGAAAGAGAATATAGAACCAAAAGGATTGAAACAACTCTGCAAGAACTATCTGACTCCATAAGACAAAACAACGTCAGGATAATAAGAACAGAAGGGGCAGAACATTCTACAGAGAGCATACTCAAACAAATGGTAGATGAGAATTTCCAAACGTATGGAAAGAACTGGAATCCCAAGTTCAAGAAGAAAACAGGTCCCCAGTTACCTGGACCCTAACAGATCTTCTCCAAGACACAGGGTACTAAAGATGTCTAAAACTAAAGAAAAAGAGACAATTCTCAAGGCAGCCAGGGAAAAAAAGAACTATAACCTTTAGAGGAAAACCCATCAGGCTGGCATCAGATTTCTCAGCAGAAACTCTGCAAGCCAGGCTGGAGTGGAATCCAATATTCAAAACCTTAAAAGAGAGAAACTTACAGCCAAGAATAAATTATCCAGCAAAATTATATTTCAGATATGGAGGTGGAATAAAGACCTTCCCAGACACACAGAAGCTGAGGGAATTTACCAGCACAAGGCTGGCACTCCAAGAAATACTGAAGGAGCCTCTTTGACCTGAAAAAAAACATCAGGACAAATAGAATAGAGATGGGGCAACATGAAAGAAAGAAAAATAAAACAAAAACAAACAAAGAAATAAGTAATGGCCACAGGAAATCCTCACATATCGATCATCACTCTAAATGATAATGGACTGAACTCACCAATAAAAAGACACAGAGTAGCAGACTGGATTCAAAAACAGAACCCGCCCATATGCTGTCTCCAAAAAACACACCTCAGCCATGAGGACAAACACAGACTCAGAGTAAAAGGATGGGAAACAATAATCCAAGTAAATGGTAACCAGAGAAAAGCAGGAGTTGCCATACTGATATCTGATGAAATAAACTTCAGGTTAACAAAGATAGTAAAAGACAAAGATGGACATTACCTAATGATAAAAGGCACAATACAACAACAAGAAAAGTTGACACTAATTAATACATATGCTCCCAACCAGAATGCACCAAAATATACAAAGATACTACTAACAGATTTGAAAGGAGAAACTGATAAGTACACAATCGTCGTGGGAGACTTAAACACCCCACTTACAGCCATGGACAGATCATCAAAACAGAAAATGAATAAGGAAATATCAGCTCTAAATGACAAATTACAACAATTGGACATATTTGACATTTACAGGACACTTTATCCAGCAAAAAGAGACTACACCTTCTTTTCTAGTGCACATGAAACAGGCTCAAGGATAGACCACATGCTGGGACACACAAGTAGCCTCAGCAAATTCAAGAAGATCGAAATCATACTGTGTATTCTCAGACCACAAAGTATTGTATTTGGAAATCAACTGTAAAAGGAAAGCAGAAAAAAACCACATATACATGGAGATTAAGCTTATAAAAAAGGACTGGATAAAAGAACAAAAAAAGATGAGATTAAAAATATATAGAAACTAATGACAATGAAAATACAATGTATCAGAATACAAAATCAATGTACAAAAGTCAACAGCATTCCTATATACAAACAATGAGTCTTCAGAAAAAGAAATGAGGGAGTCAATTCCTTTTGCTTTCGCAAGAAAAAGAATGAAATACCTGGGAATTAACTTAACAAAGAACGTGACAGACTTATACATGGAAAACTGTAAGACACTGTTGAAAGAAATTGGAACAGACTTTAGGAGGTGGAAACATATCCCCTGTTCATGGATAGGAAGACTTAACATTGTTAAAATGGCCATTCTGCCCAAAGCAATCTATGGATTTAATGCAATTCCCATTAAAATCCCACAATCATACTTCCATGAAATAAATAAAAGAATTATCAGATTTATATGGAATCCTAAAAGACCTCGAATTGCCAAAACAATACTACATAAAAAGAATAAGGCTGATGGCATTATTTTCCCTGACTTCAATTTGTATTACAAAGCATCAATAGTCAAAACAGCTTGGTACTGGCAGAAAAATAGAAATATAGACCAATAGAACAGAACTGAAAACCCAGAAATAAATCCACAAATTTATGGACAAATAATTTTTAATAAAGGAGCAAAAATCATACAATGGGGGAAAGACAGCTTCTGTAGTAGGTGGTGCTGGGAAAACTGGAAAAACACAGGCAAAAGAACGAAACTGAGCTGTGGACTCTCTCCATATAAAAAAATTAACTCAAAATGGATTAAAGACCTCCATATCAGACCTGCTACAATCAACTGTATAGAAGAAAACATTGGTACTAAGTTTATAGATCTAGGACTCAAGGAAGACTTCATGAACTTGACCTCAATTACAAAGGAAGTGAAGGCAAAAATAAATGAATGGGACTATATCAAACTAAAAAGCTTCTGCACAACAAAAGATGCCATCAACAAAGCAAAGAGGCAGCAAACTGAATGGGTGAAAATATTTGCAAATAACACAGGGTCTAATATCTAAAATATATAAAGAACTAATAACACTTAACAATGAAAAAACAAACAACCCAATTAAAAAGTGGGCAGAAAAACTAAACAGACACTTCTCCCACGAAGAAATACAAATGGCCAGCAGACATATAAAAAAATGCTCATCCTCATTAGCTATCAGGGAAATGCAAATCAAAACCACAATGAGATACCACCTCAAACCTGTGAGAATGGCTATTATCAACAAGACAAGGAATAACAGGTGCTGGAGAGAAGGTGGAGAAAAGGGAACTCTTGCACACTGCTGGAGGGAATGCAAATTGGTACAACCACTGTGGAAGACGGTGTGGAGGTTCCTCAGGAAATTGGGAAGGGAATTACTATATGACCCAGCAATACCCCTTCTGGGGATTTACCCATAAAACTTGAAAACCTTTGTTCGCAAAGACTTATGTACCCCAAGGTTCATCGCAGCACTGTTCACAGTGGCCAAAACCAAAGTGTCCTGCAACAGATGACTGGATAAAGAAACTGTGGTGCATATACACAAGGGGATATTACTGAGCTACAAGAAAAGATGAAATATTGCCATTTGCAACAAAATGTATGGACCTGGAGATCATCGTGCTTAGTGAAGTAAGCCAGAAAGAAAAAAAAAGAACTGTATGACTCCACTCATATGTGGAATATAAAACTGAAAGCAAAGAAAAAAGAAATGAACAAACAAACAAATAACCCAAGGACACAATCAATAGTTTAATCTTTATTTGGGGATGAGTGAGTTAGGGAGGGGAGAAAATGGAGGGGGTGGGCGAAGAGGAAGGGGAAGCTAAATATAAGGCGATGGAAAAAGAAGTCACACTATGTGGTGAACTTATTATACAACAAGTTGACAATGCACTGTAGAATTGTATTCCCCAAACCTATGTAATTCTTGCTAACAGATGTCACCCCAATAAGTCTAACAATAAAAATTAATTAAAACAAAACAAAGATGGACATTTTATAGTAACTAACATGATAATACAATAATAAGAAGACATGACATACATTAATACACATGCCTGCCATCAGGAAACACCAAAATTTACAAAGTAACTGCTAACAGATCTGAAAGTAGAAACTGATGAAAACACAATTATAGTAGGGATCTAAACAACCCCTTAACAGACATGGACAGACAGATCATCCAAACAGAAAACAAATAAGGAAATGTCAACTTTAAATGATACATTACAGCCATTCAACATAACTGACATTTATAGGACACTTCATTTGACAACAAAAGAAAAAATTACATATACATGGAAATTAAACAACATCTTATTAAAAATGACTGGATCAAAGAAGAAATAGAAGAAGAGATTAAAAATGCATAAGAACTAATGACAATGAAAATATGACATATCAAAATTATTGGGATGCAGGTAAAGCAGTAATAAGAGTGTAATTCATATCATTATAGGCCTATCTTAGGAAACAAGAAAGTAAAAAATAGACATCCAAACATTCCATCTTTAAAAACTGGAAAAAGAACAGAAAAGAAAAACTCAGCAGGATAAATATAATAAAAATTAGAGCAAATCCAATGAAATATAGAACACAAAAACAAGAGAAAACTTTAATGCAACAAAAAGCTTGTTCTTCAATAAAATTAACAAAATTGACAAACCCATGGTTAACCTAACCAGAGGACAGAAAAAGGGACACAAATAAACAAAATTAGAAATGAAAAGGGAGAAATTATGACAATACCATAGGAATATAAAGGATCATAAGAAAATATTATGAAGGAGTATATGCCACCAAAATCAACAACCTAGAAGAAATGGACAAGTTTCTAGAAACATATATTCTACCTAGACTGAACCAAGAACTGGATATTCTAAATAGAGCAATCAGTAGTAAAATAATTGTAACAGCCATCCAAAACCTCCCCAAAAGCAAAACCCCTGAAACAGACATTCTTATCAATGAGTTAGCAAAGCATTCAGAGAAGAATTAATGCCTATCCTCTTCAGATTCTTCCAAAAAATTGTAGATGAGGCAATATTTCTGAACTTATTCTATGAGGCAAGCATTACCTTAATACTGAAGGCTAGTAAGGACAACACAAAAAAGCAAACTATAAATCAATATCATTGATTAACATAGAAGCAAAGATCCTTAACAAAATATTAGCAAATAAAATACAACAGTGCATCAAAAAGATTGCATATCATGATCAAGTGTGATTATTCCCAGCGCAAGGATGACTCAGCATATGCAAATCAGTCAATGTGATACACCACATAAACAAAAGAAAAGATAAAAACCATATCATCATAGCAATTGATATAGAAAAAGTATTTGACAAGATGTAACATCCATTTATGGTCAAAACACTAAATAAAATGGATGTACAATGAAAGTACTTCAACATAATAAAGGCCATAAAAGGAATACCCTCAGCTAATATTACACTGAATGAGGAAAAGCTAAAGCCCATTCCCCTAAAGCCAGGAACAAGACAAGGATGTCCACTGTGAGTACTGCTATTCAATATAGTACTAGAAGTTCTAGCCCCAGGAAACAGGCAAGAGAAAAGAATAAAATGTATCTATATTGGGAGAGAAGTTAAACTGTCAAATTGGCAAATGACATGATCTATTATAGAGAAAATTTCGAAGACTTTATAAGAAAACTATTAGAAACAATAAACAAATACAGTAAAGTTACAGAATACAAATAAATGTCCAAAATCAATAGCATTTCTATACATAAACAGTGAATATTCAGAAAAAGAAATGAGAAAATTAATACCTTTCATTATTACAACAATAAAATAAAATACCTTGAAACTAACTCAGCGAAGATCCTGACAAACTTAGAAACTGAAAACTATAAGACACTGTTAAAATTAATTGAAAAAGGGCACAAAGAAATGGAAAGATATTTAGTGTTCATGATGAAAAGACTTAACAGTGTTAAAATGGCCATATTACCCAAAGCAATATACAGATTTAATGATATTCCCATCAAAATCCCAAAATACACTTACACAACATAGATGAAAAATTATCAGATTTGTATGGAAACACAAGAGACCTCGAATAGCTATAGCATTCCTACACAAAAAGAATAAGGTTGGAGGAATCACGCTACTCCACTTCAATCTATACTACAAAGCATCAGTAATCAAAACAACTTGGTGTTGGCAGAAAAACAGACACACAGATCCATGGAATAGAATACAAAAGCCAAGAAATAAGTCCAAAAATATATGAACAAAAAATTTTGATAAAGGAGCAAAATTTGTTCAATGGAGAAAATAAAGCCTCTTCAATAGATGGTGCAAAAAATGAATCTTAGCTGTGAACTGTCACCATATACTAAAATTAATTCAAAATAAATTAAACGCCTCCATGTCAGACCTGAAACAATAAACTATATAGAAGAATATATTGGTATTATATTTATAAACCTCAGGCTCAAGGATAACTTTGAGAACCTGCCATCAAAAGCAAAAGAAGTATCAGAAAAAATAAATGAATTGGACTATATCAATTGAAAAAGCTTTTGCATAGCAAAAGAAACCATCAACAAAGGAAAGAATCAGCCAACTCAATTAGAGAAAATATTTCCACACACCTCATCTGATAAGAAACTAATATAAAATATATATAAAGAACACATAGGACTCAACAACAGAAAAACAACCCAATTAAAAAGTGGTCAGAGGAGCTAAACAAATACTTCACCCATGAAGACATACGAATGGCCAACAGACATATGAAAAAATGCTCAACTTCATTAGCTTTAGGGAAAGGCAAATCCAAACCACAATGAGATACCACCTCACACCTGTTAGAATGGCTATTATCAATAAGACAAGGAATAACAAGTGCTGGAGAGGATGTGGAGAAAAAGGAACTCTCACCCACTGCTAGAGGAATGTAAATTGGTACAGTTGCTATGGAAGACAGTGTGAAAATTCCTCAGAAAACTGGATTTAAGTTTCCATATAACCTGGTGAATTTCCTTCTGGGTATCTACCCAAAATATTTAAAAACCTTAGTCTGCAAAGACTTATGTACCCCAAGGTACATGGCAGCACTGTTCATACTGGCCATGTCATGGAAATAACTAAAGTGCCTTTCAATGGATGACTGGATAAAGAAGTTGTGGTACATATACACAATGGAATATTACTCAGCTTTAAGAAAAGAAGAAATACTGCCATTTATGACAAAATGGATGGACCTTTAGATAATCATGCTAAGCAAAATAAGCCACACTGAAAAAAAACTAAGAACCATATGATGTCACTCATATGTGGAATATAGAAATGAAAGCAACAAAGAAACAAAAATTCATGATCACCATCAATAGTTTAGTGGTTACCTAAGGGTGGTGAGGAAGGGGTTGGGAGAGGAGAGAAGGGGAGTCAAATATATGGTGGTGAAAAGCGAACTGATTCTGTGTATTTGACACATAATGCAACAACCAGACAATGCACTGTAGAATTGTACACCTGGAACCTATGTAACTATTGCTAACCAGTATCACACAAATAATTTTAACAATAAAAAAATTGGTAGAGAACCCAGAGACTTCCCTTTGAAGACATGCAAATGGCCAAGAAATATATAGAAAAATGCTCAACTTCACTAACTTTTAAGGAAATGCAAATCAAACCAACAAGATGTCACCTCACATCTATTATAATAAAATGGCTATTATCAACAAGGCAAGGAATAATAAGTGCTGAAAAGTTGTAAAGAGAAACTAAAATTCTCATACACTGCTGGTGGAAATGCAAACTGGTACATCTTCTTTGGAGGACAGTTTAAAGGTTCCTCAAAAAATTAAGAATAGGGTTATCATAAGACCTGGCAATCCCTTTTATAGGTATCTACCCCAAAATTTTGAAGACTTTAGTCTGCAGAGATATATGTATCTCAATGTTTATTGCAGCATTTTTCACAGTGGCCAAGTCATGGAAAAACCAAAGTGACTGTTGATAGATGACTAAATAAAGAAGTTGTGGTACACATTCACAATGGAATATTACTCAGATATAAAAAAGATAAAATACTGCCATTAGTGACAACTTGGATAGACCTTGAGATCATCATGCTAAGTGAAATTAACCAGACAGAAGAAAAAAAACAAGAACCTTATAACTTTACTCATATGAAATATAAAACTGAAAGCAAAAATGAAACAAAAAGTCATTGACACAGTCAACAGTGGTTAACTGAGGATAAAGGAGAGGGGCTGGGGGAGGAGAAAAGGGCATTAAAATATATGGTGATGAAAAGAGAACTTACTCTGGGTGATGAATACATAATGCAACACATGAATGATGTATTATGAAATTGCACATCTGGAAAATATGTAATTTTACTAATTAATGTCACCTCAATTAATTTAACAATAATATAAAAGGAGGATGTGGTTCTTTTACACAATGGAATAATACTCGACCACAAAAAGCATGTGCAACAAAATGAATGTATCTTAAGATTATTATGCTAAGCAAAATATATCAGACAGAAACAAGAATCATCTGACTTCACTCATATATGAGACATAAAACTGAGAAAAACAAAGAACAAACAAACCAACCAACAAACAAAATCTTATAGATGCAAGAAAAAGTTTAATGTTTACCATAGGATGAGAAATAGGAAAGTGGTAGAAAATGGTGGGGGTCAAATATATGGTGATGGAAGGAGAACTGGCTCTGGGTAGTGAGCACACAATGCAATATATAGATTATAGAATTGTACACTTGAAAACTATAAAATTTTACTAACTAATGTCACCCCAATAAAGAGTAAAAAAAAACCATCATAAATATCAAAGAAAACAGTCAACAACATGAAAAGACAACGGGTAAAATGAAAAAAAAAATGGTAATATTACATCTGATAGAGTGTTAATATCCAAAAAACATTTAAAAACTCCTAAAACTGAATAACAGAAGAACCAATAACCAAATTAAAAAATGGGCAGAGGAGCTGAATAGGCATTTCTCCAACAAAGACATACAAATTGCCAACAGATATATTAAATAGTGCTCATCTTCACTAGTTTTCAAAAAAATGCAAAGGAAAAACTTAATCAAATATCATCTCATACCTGATAGAATGACTATCATCAAAAACCAAGGTATGTTTTGGAGAGAATGAAAAGAAAAGATGACTCTGGTACACTGTTTTCATAAATATAAATTGTTACTATCATATTTAAAAATAATATGAAGGTTACAAAAAAAAAATAGAAGTATGATGTGATTCTGCCAACCTACTTCTGAATATATCTGAATGAAATAAAATCACTATTAATGAAGATATGTGTGAAATTTCATGTTCATTGCAGCATTATAAACAGTAGTCAACATATGAAAATAAGTATATGTTCACAAATTGATTGATATGGAATTTATGTGTGTGATAGTGTGTGTGTATTTCAGCTTTAAAAAACATTCCAACTGCAAAAACATGGATAAACCTAAAAGACTTAATGATGGCAAAATCAACCAGACACAAAAAGACAAATATTGCAAGATCTCATTTATATGTTGAATCCCCACCCCCCAAAAAAAAAACAGTAGCTGTTCTCATAAAATCAGAGAATAGAGTTGTTTATTGCTAGAAGTAGGAGGTTGGAAGCAATGAGAAGATGTTCACCAAAAGGTACAAAGTTCAAGTTATACAAGTTTAATAATTTATGAAGATCTAATGTATAGCATGTTTACTATAGTTAAAGTACTGCATTGAATACTTGAAATTTGTTAAGAGAGTACATCTTTAGTGTTTCACTAAAATATTTATATAATTATGTGTAAAAATAGATATGCTCGTGTGATTTTAACAATCATTTTACAATCTATACATATATAATGATGTGTACCTTAAATATATCATTTTTATGTGTCAATTATACCTCAATAAATCTGAAAAATATATTTAAATTAAATTATTCTGACATAAGATAAAAATTTGACTTATAATTGCAGCTCTGAAACTTAGTAGCTTTCTAAATTTGTGTAAGATTTTTAGACTTTCTGGGCCTTAGTTTCTCATCAATATAAATGAAGATAATAACAGTACTTTTCTCAAAAAAAAGATACCTTAATGTGATAGCCCAAATGAAAGCCTTTGCGTAATTCTTGGGACATGGTGAATGCTCACTTATTGTTATTATTATTATTATTATTATTATTATTATTATTATTATTATAACGTTATTATTATTATACCATATGTTTTGTTCAACAAATATTTATTGAAAACCTGTTAACTTACTAGGTACTATGCTATGTGGATGGAAACTAAGCTATCATGGAGTATACAACCTAGTGTAAAAGATAGACATATACTTAACAATCTTAAATTTAAAAAATGTAATTTTTACAAATAATATGAAGAATAGATACATTGTGCTCCTAGTTTTTATAGTAGCAGAATGGCTAAGGGAGACAAATGTAATTTTTACAAATAATATGAAGAATAGATACATTGTGCTCCTAGTTTTTATAGTAGCAGAATGGCTAAGGGAGACCAGGGAGGGCTTTCTTAAGAGAGTGGCATAATAGTAATAAAATCAAAAGAGTAGCAGATTTATTTGACATAAATTTCAGAGGAACGATAGACAGAGCTTTGTGATTGAGTCGATATGAAATATAAAATAAAGGGTAGGAGGTGGATCAAGATGGCAGCATGAGAGGATGTCTCTGAAACCTCTTCTGGAAATTAGAGACTGAACAGCGAAAATCTGACAAGGGAATCCCCAAGTGACACAGCTTCAGCTGAGCAATCCACTAACTACAAGAAAACACCTAAAGGTCAGAGAAGGAAGGCGAATGGGAGAAAGTATCTTTAACAAAGAAAGTGTTAAATAACTTTAACAAAGAAATTTTAACTATATAAAATAATCAAACAAAAATTTGGAACATAAACAATGCAATAAAAGAAATGAAGCATGAACTACTTTGTATGGGAAGTATGGCCAACCAGATGGAGGAATTAATTAGTGAGATCGATGGTAGAAACATGGAAATCAAACAGAAGGAAAAAGGAAGACTTGAGAACAAAAAAGAGAGAGAGAGAAAGATCTCTACAAAAACTATTTGACTCTATTAGTAAGAACATTAAGATAATAAACACCAGAAGAAACATAACAAAATTCTAATGAGAGCTTAACCAAACAAATAGTAGATGAGAAATTTCCAAACCAATGGGAAGAACTGAAACAACAAATTCAAGAAGAAAACAGGACCTCTAACTACCTAAATCCCACCAGACCTTATTTAAGGCACATTGTACTGAATATGTAAAAAATCAGACAAAGAGAGAATTCTCAAGGCAACCAGGAGGAAAAAAAATTATAACATTTAAAGAAAACCCCATCAGGATGTCATCAGCCTTTTCAACGGAAACTCTTCAAGCCAGGAGAGGGTGGAATTATATATTCAAAATATTAAAAGAGAGGAACTATCATCCAAAAATAATCAATCCAGTAAAGTTATCCTTTGGATATGAAGGAGAAATAAAGGTTTTTCAGATATACAGATGATGAGGGAATTTACTAATACAACACTGGTACCTCAGAAAATACTAAAGGAGGCTACTTGACTAGAAACAAAAAATGTTAGTGAATGGCAAAAATTTGGGACAACTAAAATATAGAAAGAAAAGAAGTAAATGCTTAAATTCACAAAAGATAATAAAAATTATAAGTATCCTTTAAAAAAGGACCCATTACATTCATGAAACTTCCCTTTTCATAAACCTCATGGTAACTACTCAAAAACCAAACTATAATCAAGACATACAAAAACAAAAAAGAAGGAAACAGAAGGAAAAAATCATAGGACACCATCAAGCAAAAAAAAAATCAGACAGAAAAAAGCAAAGAAGAAACCAAGACTCTAAACAACTGAAAAGCAGAAGACAAAATGGCTATAGGAAATCTTTATATGTCAATAATCAACCTAAATGTAAATAGACTGAACTCACCAATAAAAAGTCACTGAGTAGCTTACTGGATTAAACAGAAAAACCATCTCTATGCTGCCTCTAAGAGACACACCTCAACCACAAGGAAAAACACAGACTCAGAGTGAAAGAGTGAAAAAAAAATACTCCAAGCAAATGGCATACAGAAAAAAAAGCAGGAATAACTATAATTATATGTGATGAAACAGACTTCAGGATAAATAAGGTATTAAGAGACAAAAATGGACATCTCATAATGATATAAGGGAGAGAACAACAACAAGAAGACATGATACTCATCAGTATATATGCACCCAATCAGAAAGCACCAAAGTTTATACAGCAACTACATAAGCTCTACAAGGTGAAACTGACAAATACACAATTATAATAGAAGATCTAAACACTCCCTTGGCAGTCATGGACAGATCATAGAAACAGAAAATATATAAGAGAATATCACCTCTAAATGATACATTACAACAATTAGACAAAAATTGACATTTACTGGACACTCTGTTCCACAAAAGAAGATTATACATTCTATTCTAGTGAACATGGAACATTCTGAAAGATAGACCATATGCTGGGACACAAAATCAGCCTCAGCAAATTCAAGAAAATTGAAATCATACAAAGCATACTCTCAGATTACAAAACCTTAAAATTGGAGACCAACTGCACAAAAAAAGCAGAAAAAACACATATACATGAAGATTAAACAATATGTTATTAAAAATGACTGGATCAAAGAAAAAATAGAAGACATTAAAAATACATACAAATAAATAGCAATGAAACTACAATGTACAAAATTATTGGGATGCAGCAAAAGCATTAATAAGAAGAAAACTTATATCATTAGTGGCCTATCTCAAGGAACAAGAAAAAGCATGAGTAAACAACTTAACATCTTATTTTAAAGAACTAGAAAAAGAAGAACAAAGGAAAAGCCCAAAGTTAAAAGTGGGAAGGAAATAATAAAAATCAGAGCAGAACTAAATTAAATAAAGAACAGAATAGAGATAGAGAAATTAAATAAACAAAGACCTATTTCTTTGAAAAAATTAATAAGGTTGACAAACCCCTGGCTAGGCTCACCAAGGATAAAAAAAAAAGAAAACAAAAACAAATAAACAAAAAAAATTACAAAAAACAAAACCCCCCCACAAATAACCAAAATTAGAAATAAAAAAAAATTACAACTGATAACACAGAAATACAAAAGATCATAAGATATTATGAAGGACTATACCCCAATGAACTTAGAAACCTTAAAAAAATGCACAAGTTTCCAGAAACATATAGTCTACCTATACAGAACCAAGAAGACATTGACAATCTAAATATTTAGACAAGTCAACGGTAAGGTAATTAAAACAGTCATCCAAAACCTCCCCAAAAGGAAAAGCCCAGGAATAGATTATCTTAAAAATTAGTTTTATCAAGCTTTCAAAGAGCAAATAATTCCTATACTCCTAAAAAGTTTTCAAAAAATTAAGGAAGAGGTAATACTTCCCAACTCTTTCCACAAGGCCAACATAACCTTAATACCAGAGGCTGGTAAGAATGACACACATACAAAACTATACACCAATATCTTTGATGAGTACATACTCAAAAATCCTAAATAAAACACTAGCAAATGGAATACAGCAATGCATTGAAAAGATTATAAACCACAATCAAGTGGGATTCATCTCACAAACACAAGAATGGTTAAACATATGCAAATCAATCAATGTGATACACCACATAAACAAAATGAAAATTAAAAACCGTATGATTATATCAATTGATGCAAAAAAATTTTGACACAATACAACATCCATTTATGATTGAAACACTTAATAAAATGGGTGTAGAAGGAATGTACTTCACTAAAGGCCATATATGACAAGCCCTCAGTTATTATACTGAATGGGGAAATTTGAAACCTATTCTCTAAAATTGGGAACTAGACAGGGATATCCTATGTTCCACTGCTATTCAATATAGTGGAAGTTATAGCCAGAGCAATCAGGAAAAAAATTAAATAAATAAAAGTCATCCAAATTGGGAGAGAAGAAGTAAATCTGTCACTTGTTTCAGATGACATGATTTTTTATATAGAAAATTCTAAAGACTCCACCAAGAACTATTAGAAAAAATAAATATATACAGTAAAGTTGCAGGATAAAATACCAATGTACAAGGATCAATTGCATTTTTATATACCAACAAGGAAGTTTCAGAAAAAGAAATGAAACCAACAATACTTTTGCAATTGCAACAACAACAACAACAACAACAAAAATCTGGGGATAAACTTAAGAAAGAACATGAAGGACTTATATACTAAAAACTGTAAGACACTATTGAAAGAAATTGAAGAAGACACAAAGAAATGTAAAGATATTTGGTGTTCATTGACTGTAAGAATCAACATAGTTAAAATGGCTATATTATCCAAAGCAATATACAGTTTTAATGCAATTCTGACTAAAATTTCACAGGCATTTTATCTATTTTCAAGAAATAGATAGAATCAGCAGATTCATATGGAATAACAAAAGAACTCAAATCACCAAAACAATCATACATAACAAGAGTAAGGCTCAAGGCACCCCACTCCCAGATTTCAATTTATACTACTAAGAATCAAATACCAAGACAGTGTGGTATTGGCATAAAAACAGACACACAGACTAATGGAACAGAATCAAATCCAACAAATATATAGACAGATAATTTTTGACATAAAAGCAAAAAATATGCAATGGGGAAAAGAAAGCCTCTTCAGTAAATGGAGCTGGGAAAATTGGAAAAACACATGCCAAAGAATGAATCTGAACTGTGAACTGTCACCATATACCAAAAATAAATAAAAGTGGATTAAAGACCTTCACATATGAACCAAAACAATAAAGTTGTACAGAAGAAAACATTGATACTAAACTTTTGACTTCAGAATTAAGGAGAACTTCATGACCCTGACCTCAAAGGTAAGGAAAATAATAGCAAAAATAAATTAATGGGACTATATCAAACAAAAAAGGCTTTTGCACAGCAAAAGAAACCATCAACAAAGCAGAGAGCCAGCTGAATGGGAGAAAATATTTGCAATGTCTCTGATGAGAGGCTAATAGTTAAAATACATAAAGAACTTGTACAACTCAACAATAAAAAAACAGACAATCCAATTAAAAAGTGGGCAGAGGACCTGAACATACACTTATCTTAGGAAGACATATAAATGGCCAAGAGATATATGAAAAAGAGCTCAACCTCACTAGCTGTTAGGAAAAGGCAAATGAAAACCACAAGGAGAGCATCTTATACTTGTTTGAATGGCTATTATCAACAAGACAAGGAATTAGAGAAGGAACTCTAATGCACTGCTTGTGGTAATGCAAACTGGCACAACTACTATAAAAGACAGTGTAGGAGTTCCTCACAAAAATGAAGAACAGAGTTACCATATGACCCCTCAAATCTCCTTCTGGGTATCTACCCATAAAATTTGAAAATTTTAGTTTGCAAAGATATATGCATCCCCATGTTCATTTCAGCACTATGCACAGTGGTCAAATTATTGAAACAGCCAAAGTGTCCTTTGATAGGTGACTGGCTAAAGAAACTGTAGTGCACATATATAATGGAATATTACTCAGCCATAAGAAAGGACAACGTAGATGGACTTTGAGACCATCATGCACAGCAAAATAAGCCAGACAGAGAAAAAACAAGAACCATAAGATTTTACCTACTTGTGGAACACAAGGCTGAAACAAACAAACAAAATCTCATGGACAAAAACAATACTTTAGTGGTTGGTGGCTAACTGAGAGTATGGGGGAGGAGTGGGGAAAGGAGGGAGGTGGAGTCAAATACACGGTGATGAAAAGAGGATTGACTCTGGGTGATAAACACATAACAGAACACATAGGTGATGTATTGTAGAATTATACACCTGGAACCTATGCAAATTTTACTAATTAATGTCACCCCAATAAACTTAATAATAAATACTAAAAAAAAAAAAAGAAAATAAATGAAAAGGGAAAAATTACCACTGATACAACAGTAATACAAAAGATCTTATGAAAATATTATGAAAGATTATATGCCACCAAATTTTACAGATTTGAAAGAATGGATAAGTTATAAGAAGCATATAGTTTACCTACACTGAACTTAGAATAACTGGATAATCTAAATAAACCAATTAATAGTATAAAAATTTAAACTCTCATTCAAAACCAGACAGCCTCATCAATGAGTTTTATCAAGCATTCAAAGAGGGACGAATGCCTATCTTCCTCTCCAAAAAATTGAAGAAGAGGCAATACTTCCCAACTCATTCCATGAGGCCAACATAACCCTGGTACCATACCCTGATAAGGATTATACAAAAAAAGAAAACTGTAGACCAATATCTCTGATGTACACAGATGCAAAAATCCTAAACAAAATTG
Source organism: Lyroderma lyra (assembly GCA_004026885.1). Classification (NCBI taxonomy): domain Eukaryota; kingdom Metazoa; phylum Chordata; class Mammalia; order Chiroptera; family Megadermatidae; genus Lyroderma; species Lyroderma lyra. The sequence goes on along the minus strand of PVJL010005442.1, from coordinate 47,233 downwards.
ATAAAAGAATCTTCAGATTTGTATGGAATCACAAAAGACTCTGAATCACCAAAATAATCCTACATAAAATGAATAAAGCTGGAGGCATCACTCCCTGATTTCAATCTACTACAAAGCATCAGTAATCAAGACAGCTTGATGTTGGCAGAAACAAAAACTTATGGACACAATTAATCGTGTACTTATTGGTGATTATCTGAGTGTATAGGGGGAGAGCTGGGAAAGAAGGGACAGGGTCTCAAATACATGGTGATGAAAAGACAAGACAATTGACTCTGAGTGATGAACACATAACACACCTCATAGATTATGTATTGTAGAATTGTACACCTAGAACCTATGCAATTTTTACTAACCAATTTCACTCCAATAATTTTAACAATAAAAAATAAAATAGAGGGTAGTGCTAATGATTGCTTCTACGTTTCTGAATAGGTTGAAAAAGTGGATATCAAATATTCAGTTTTGAAGTTTATTAGTTTAACTTGCCTGAGATACAATAAAATGAAGATCTTGAATTGGTAGTTGAATATAATATTACTAAGTTTGGGGAATAGAAGTACAAATTTAAAGTAAGCACCATGTAAAACACAGTTAAAGTTATAAGACTGAATGAAATTTCTATATAGAGAATATTCAGTGAAAAAGAAAAAAGCACCCATAACAAAGTCCTATGGAACACTGATGTTTAAAAACTAGGTAAGACTAGGTAAATAACATGAGATAAAGTGAGTAAAGTAAGAAGGAGTTTAATATTACCTAAATCAAGGGAGGAGAGTGATTAAAAAATAAAGCACAGTGGTCAAATATCAAAAACCAGGAAGCAAAAAAAGTAGACATTTTTTCCTTATAATTTTTCAATATAAAGGTCATTGGGTCAAGTTTAGGTAATGAAAGGATAAATGACTGTGAGTGGTGAGTGCATAGTGCAATACATAGATGATGTATTATAAAATTGTACACCTGAAACCTATATAATTTCACTAACCAATGTCACCACAATAAATCTGATTTTTTTAAAAAAGGTCTTTGGCAGGATAGTAAGGGTGTAAGTAGGTGACTACAGTGAATTTTGAAGTTATTGAAAATGGTATAAATAACAATATCTTGATGATGGTTAAGTTTGCCAAATAAAATATAAGGTGTCTTATATTTTCATTTATTAAATGCCACACCTTGTTTATGAACAGACAACCCTTTTTAACAAGTTAGTTCTAAAGATATATATACATACATACATATATATATGAGTGAGAAAGAGAGTGAGAGAGAGGTAGCTGGAGGGGGTGGGAAGTCCAGGGTTTTATTCCAAGATGAAAGAATAAAATGTTTGAATAAATATGTTATGAGATCTATTACTAGAGGTAAGAATACATCAATATATGCTAGAAATAAACCTGTGTTTAAATTTTTAGAAAACTTCCTGGTTCCCTACTGTGCCTCATATTTTCCCAGAAGATAAGTTAGAAAGACAGAACAAAAACAAAAAAGTATAAACATAGTATAATTATTACTGGGATATGAAAAAATAGTAAATTTTTAGAATTAATGGTGCCCTAATAAGTACTGATCTGACTATTTAGAGGTCCATTCTATTCTCTTGTGAAAATATTACATACACCAGGCACTTGACTTGAACTTCATAAAATTTATACTTCTAAAGTTTTTGGTAACAACTTGATGCTATTGGAGATAGTCCAGGATAATCTGACCTTGCTGCCATAAGTAGACTAAGATATTGCCCTGATATATGATTCTGTTTCAATCCAAAGAAGTCCTAAAATACCATGTTCATAAAATGTTGGAAAACTGCTGAGGCATAATTAAACCCAAAAGGCATGGTAGTGCTTAAACATGCCAGACAAACTGAATGCAAAAACATTTATCTCTTTTATCTCATCCTTGAAAGCCAACACTCTCACTGAATTGATGAATAATAGGTAGGTGTCATTGGTGGTTGATGGAGTTGTTGAAGCATGTTAGTAGTCAGTTGAAGAAATACTATTTCTTTATGTAGTTTTTTGGAAATAATGCAGGGACTTCAGCCATGAAAATTGATAGGAAAATAAACATTTACTAGTGATTATTTCTATGTATTTCTATAATCCTTGAATCCTAAGTTCTAAAAACAAACATATTCATCCAATTAAAACCTGTATACCTAAAGTTAAAAAGCTAGCATATACACAATCTCAGAAGGTAGTTAAAAACTCTAATAAGGGTGAAAAAGACATTTCATAATTTTGATAGGTACAGAAACTTCAAGTATTCAGTATGTCTTGGTATGCTGCATTCTAATTTATGGGGAACACTTCTGTCTCTTGGTTTAAAAATAACTTCTAATGAAAAGTATATTTATTTCAGGAATTCCTATAAATGGTAGGTGAGAGAACACTAGAATGCATACAGCTAGAACTAGTCAAAGTACCTAAGGATAAAATGAAGAATATATGATTTCTAGGTAATAATAGAGTATCTCTCTGTGATGAACATGGACCAATTAGACATGTTTTAGTGGGCAATAGTAGCCACATAAAATTATATTTCAAATGGACTCTGATGGGAACAATGCTTATCAGCAGTACTGATTTATTAATACGAGAGAAAATTTAAGTTGGCAGCTGAGTCTATCAGATCAAGACTTGATCTACAAAATTACTTGATGCTTAAGTTATAATTTTATGTATAATTTATGTCACCTTTAGATACATGAACATATAAAACACTGACTGATAATTGTGTCAGTGGTGCTCAATACAGAACCTGACATATAGAAGACATTGAATATATCTGAAGGAGTAATGTCAGCAACATAAATAAAAAAATATGTTTCTCATTTTTAATCCCCCTGAACAACAACAATTTGGCATTTATTCACAGAACTTTTAGGAACATGAAAAATTAAGGAAACATGACACCACCAATGGATCACCAAAATCTTCTAGTACCAAGCTCCAAAACATAGATTTTCAATTTACCAAAGAAAAAACTTCATAATAGCTGTTTTTAAAAAGCTGAACAGGCTACAAGAAAGCACAGAAAGACAATTTAACAATTAGAAAAATGTGTGAATAAAATTAGAAGTTAAATAAAAAATACAAATAATAAAAATAGAAATATTGTAGCTAATTATTACATTAAATACAATAAAAATGCAATAGAGAGCATCAACATCAGACTAGATAAAGCAGAAAAAATCTATTAAATTATTCAGTTAAGAAATAACAACAAATCACCCCAAAAAAGGCTAGGACCAGATGCTCCACAAGTGAATTCTACTGAACATACAGAAAACAATTAAAACCAATACTTCTCAAACACTTTCATAAAATGAAAGAGGAAAAGAAAACACATCTAAATTTATTTTATGAGGCCAGCATTACTATGACACAAAAACAGGCAAGCATATATAAATATATTATAGAAAATTAGTCTAACATCCTTGACAAACATAGATACAAAAACTCTCCATGAAATATTTGCAGACTGAATTTAAAAATACATCAAATGATTATATATCATGATCAATTAGGATTTTTTAATATTTTATTGACAAGATTTATAAGAGCAAGTTAAATATTTAAAATCAAAGGCCAATTATTAAGTCTGTTTATTCCATTAATTTATATTAAATATACCATTCTCTAATGTCTTAACTCTATCAAGAAGCCAGTCAAAACTGAAAATACTTTTTAAGAGTCAACATATATCTGTTCCACAATGAAAAGAGTTTTATTTTTAACACTCAATTGGTTTATCAAAGGTCTAATTCTCTCATAATGAGCATGTTTTATTTTAAAATTCAGAGATTATTTAATAAATTGATGAAACAGTGAATTTAAAAGACAATTTACTCTCGTGAAGGGGTAGTCTGTATGTTATTCACCTAGAATACTGATTGGTCAAAATTTAAACCTCAACAGCTCTAATTCCACAAATACATTAAATTTATTTAATGTTAAAATATGTCTATTATCACTTTTCAGTAATACTTTGTCAGAGATACCCACTTTTGTCTACACATTTTCACCTGGCATTGCTCCTGGTACATTTTGTCATAATTATAAAGGTGGTCAGGTTTCCTGTAAATGTCAGCTTTTGTATAGTTAAGAGCAGTTAATAAAAATCAGTCATTCATTATAAGCCAAATATGCTTGTACTTAATTAAACCTACTCTTTTGCAAATTTTTGCAGTGTTGATTTTTTTTCTATCCTTAATATAAAATGTACCTATAGGCACTGTTGCAGAGTTAACCCTAAACTAAAAATTGATGACATTTTCAAGGCAAAGCAGAGAACTATCTGTTCCTTCAGTGTTTCCACTTAATTCTGACTTTCATTCCCCTGTGACACCATCTGGGTGAACACCGACATTTCAGAATTTATAACTGAAAGATATCTACCTATAAGTTTAAAAATAGATCCACATAAAAATTTTTAAATTTATATACAATAAATCTGTTTTTAAAAATACAAAAATAACATCTGTCACTTTTGTCATGCCAACAATATGACATATGAGTTGAGACAACAATTTTGTGAACTCATCCTAGAAAAAGTGTTACATACCTCATTGGTGAGTATCACTATAGTCAACTTCAAAGTACTCCCCTTGGGAAGCTATGCAGGAACACCAGTGCCTAATCTACCTTTCAAAGTAATTTTGGAACTCCTTTTTTGGAATAGTCATCAGAGCTGTTATTGTTCCCAAAATCCAACAAGTAAGCTCAAAAACTTGCCACTATGCCCTTATGTTGGCAGCACTGTACAAATAATTCAGTGGCACGGTGCAAATGACCTTACAAGTTGCTCTGGTAGGCTGCCGTGGGCACCAAAGAGAAAGCGTGTGGGCCGCTGTCTGGCATAACCAATCAATTGGGATTTATTCCAGGGATGCAAAAATGGGTTAACATCTGCAAATTAATAAATGAGCTTACACTACATTAACAAAATGAAGGATATAAATTACATAATTTTTTCAAAAAATGCAGACAAATAACTTGACAAAATACAATATCCATTTAAGAAAAAAAACTCTCAACACTGTGGGTTTAGAGGTAATATACGTCAAATAAATAAAGACAATATATGGTGACAAGTCCATAACTAACATCATATCCAATTATGAAAATATGAAAGCTTTTTCCCTAAAATCAAAAACAAAATCAGAATACCCATTCTCACAACTTTTATTCAACATAGTATTAGAAGTCCTACCCAGAGAAATTAGATAAAAAAATGACAAAAATTAAAAAAGGTAAGCAAGTCATAAAGAAAAAACAAAACTGTCTTTATTTGCAAATGCTATGATATGTATAACTCTGAAGTTTTCACCCCCCAGAGCAACTGCTATAACTAATAAGTGAGTTATGTAAAGTCTCAGAATACAAAATCAATTTCTAAAAATTAATTGCATTTCTCTACACTAATAACAAACCCTCAGAAAAATAAATTAAGAACAAAACCATTTATAATTTTATCAAGAATAAAATACCTAAAAATAAATTAAGCCAAGGAGGTAAAAAATCTGAACAGTGACAAGTATAGGACAATGATAACAGAAATTGAAAAACACTCAAAACAACAAGAAGATATTTTGTGCTCCTAGACTGGAAGAATTATTATTGTTAAACTACATATAATGCAAATAAATTTACAGATTCAATAAATTTTCTGTCCAAATTCCAATGGCATTTTGCACAAAAATGAAACAAATAATCCTAAAATTTGTAAAGAACCATACACACACACACTGAAAACTCTAACTAGCCAAAGCAATCTTGAGAAAGAAAAATAAAGCTAAAAGTATCACACTTCCTTATTTCAAACTACCGTACAAACTTATAATACTTAATACATTATGATGTTTCCATACAAACAGATGCATATATTAATAAAGAAATCCAGAAAGAAACCCATGCATATCTGTTCAATGAATTTATAACAAAAAATTCAACTATATACAATGAGGAAATGATAGTCTGTTTAATATATAGTATTGGTGAAACTGAATAGAGACGTGCAAAAGAATGACACCTAACCACTATCTTACACTATTCACAAAAATTATCTCAAAATACATAAAAGAGAAACTTAGGACCTGAAACCATAAAGACTTAAATGTAAATGTACAAGTTAAGCTACCTAACATCAGTCTTGGTAATGATGATTTTTATTTTACAACAAAAGCAAAGGTAACAAAAGCAAAAATAAACAAGAGAAACTACATCAAATTTTTTTAAAAAAGGAAGCTACTGCCAAGCCAAAAAAAAAAAAAACAAAAACAAAAACAAAAAAGCCATAAACAAAATGAAATACCCACTATTGAATGAGAATAAAAATGTTAAAAAAGCAGGTATTTAATGAAAAGATAATATCCAAAATACATAAAGTACTCTGACAACTTAATAGAAACAATCTTATTTAAAAAATAGGCCTAATGTCTCAAAAGACATTTATCCAAATTAGATACACAAATGGCCTACCAGTACAGAAAAGGGTGTTCAACCTCACAATTCATCAGGAAAACACAATTCAAAATCACAATAAGATAAACTTCACACCTGTTATAAGAGCTATTGTAAAAAAGAAAACAAATTACAAGTATTGGCAAGGATGTAGGAGAAAAAGAATGTACGTGTGGTGGAAATGTAAATTGGAGAAGTCACTACATAAAATTGAATGAAGGTTTCTCAAAATATTAAAAATATTACTACAATAAGAATTAGCAATTTCATTTCCAGGTATTTATCCAAAGTAAATTAAATCACCATATTAAAAAATATACTTGTATGTACCCCATATTTATGAAAGCATTTACAACATCCAAAACATTAAAATATCTTTGTGTTCATCGACAGATAGATAAAGAAAATATGGTATAATAATGCAATGTAATTCAGCCATAAAGAAATGTTGCCATTTGTGTCAACATGAATTTAACTTGATGGCATTATGCTAAGTAAAATGAATCAAACAGAAAGATACAAATAGTGTATGATCTTACTTTGATTTGGAATCTGAAAAAACCAAAGTAATAGATACAGAGTAGAGATTGATAGTTTCCAAAAGTAGCATTTTGGGCAAGTAAAATGGGTAAAAGTGGTAAAAAGATACAAACTTTCAGTTATATGCATAAACTGAGTAGCATGGTGACTATAGTTAAAAATATTGTATTGTATATTTGAAAGATGCTAAAGGAGTATATCTAAAAAATTCTTATCACAGGAAACAAATTTTCTAACTATCTGTAGTGATAGATGTTAATTAAATGTATGTTGTACTTGTTTTGCAATATATACATATATGAAATCATTATGTTGTACATAAAAAACTAATGTTATATGTCCCTTAAATCTCAATAAAAATTAAAAAAGAATGAAAAGTAGTGAAAAAACTGATGTGATTAGTGGGAGTCTACAAAAAGAAACAATTTTGAAATTAATGGTGTCCAAAACAAAGAAATGGAGAATAATAATGTAAACTTATTTAAACAAATAAGGGCTGATAAATTCTCAAATTTTGAAAGAAATTTGGATATTCAAGTTCGTGGCATTTACAGTTCACCAAACAAACTCATTTAATGACATCTTCTACAAGACAAATTATAAGAAAATTCTCAAAAATCAAAAACAAAGAGAGAAGATCCTTGTAACTAACAAGAACTCACAAAATGTAATGAGCAAATTTATTAGCAGAAATCTGACAAAGCAGGAGAGAATGGAATGATCTATTCAAAGTATTGAAAGAAAATGAAAACTTTCAAGTAAGAATACTGTATCTGGCAAGTGAAGGAGAGATGAATACTTTCTCAGACAAAAAATGCTAAGGGAGTAGATCATAACTAGACTTAACTTACAAGAAATGTTGAAAGAACTTTTTCAAACAGAATAAAATGATGGTAACTTGCCGCGACCTGCGCGAACGAACAGGTAAATCGGAGGGGAGGTGATGGGGAATGAAGAAATAAACACACAGACACAGACATAGACAGAAAAGCTGGGACCGGGTGGTTCTGGAACCGGGTGCGCTCTGATGGAGACACAGAGACCCCGCCTGGCAGCAGCAAGTTTATTTTATAGGGTGGGCAAAACAAGTGAGATCATAAGGGTAAATCAGCAAAGCGAGACTGGGAAGTACATCTTACTGGGACAAATAGTTACAGACACCTGCATTTAATCAATATTTTGGTACATGTTGCTAAGGCATTACTGATTATATTATTATTATTCTCTTCAAGGCAGGCAGGCCACAAGTTATGTCTCAAATCTTTTCCAGAGACCAAACAATCTTGCTCACAATGTCATATTTTGCCAGAAGTCAGAAACCACACTCCGAGCATTGTCCTTGTGCACCCAGCTCTGGGCTGCCTTGCAAAGCCCTTGAACTGTGGACTCCAAGCACACAGGTAGCCTTGCTAAAACCTGTTTACTCAAAGGACCTGGCTTCTGGCTTATGTGCTGCCTACAGTAACTAGTAACATGAAAATATATGACAATATACAATGTACTAACAAAGGTAAGTATATAGTATAATTTAGAATAATATTGCAGTGTAATAACCATTTAACTCTATTAAAAGATCAAAATACAAAGTATTAAAAATAACTATACTTAAAATGATTTAATGAAGACACAATCTAAAAAAGTAACATTTTGACACCAGAAACATGAAGGGGGTTTAAAAATATAGGTAAGTGATTGAGTTGTTCTCAGTGTAAAATAGATGTCATGTCTACTAGATGTTATAAATAAGCTTCATTGTACATATAAACAAAAACCTAGAGTATATTTACAAATGATAAAAACAAAAAAATAAATGCATACCAGGAGAAAAAAGTATCAATTCACAATGGAAAACAGCAAGAGAATGAGTAAGGGATGCAGTAAACACAAATCAATACATACATACATACATACATACATACATACATAAAAGAGCATAGTAATTTTTACATTATGAGTAATTTTTTAAAAAAATATGGCTTTTTTCCCCAATAAAAAGGCATATAGTGACAGGTTTGATTTAAAAAAAAATAAATGAAAAATATGCTTTCTACAATAGACTTGCATTACCTGTAAGAATAAATATAGGTTCAAAGTGAAATAATAAAAATAGATATCCAATAAAAGTGGAAACCAAGAGAGACGACAAATAGCTATAGTTACACATAAAAAATTAAACTTCAAGCCCAAAACTGTAACAGGTGATTGTAGGGAGCGCATGAGCCAGAAGCCAGGTCCTTTGAGTAAACAGGTTTTAGCAAGGCTACCTGTGTGCTTGGAGTCCACAGTTCAAGGGCTTTGCAAGGCAGCCCAGAGCTGGGTGCACAAGGACAATGCTCGGAGTGTGGTTTCTGACTTCTGGCAGAATATGACATTGTGAGCAAGGTTGTTTGGTCTCTGGAAAAGATTTGAGACATAACTTGTGGCCTGCCTGCCTTGAAGAGAATAATAATAATATAATCAGTAATGCCTTAGCAACATGTACCAAAATATTGATTAAATACAGTTGTCTGTAACTATTTGTCCCAGTTAAGATGTACTTTCCAGTCTCGCTTTGCTGATTTACCCCTATGATCTCACTTGTTTTGCCCACCCTATAAAATAAACTTGCTGCTGCCAGACGGGGTCTGTGTGTCTCCATCAGAGCGCAGAGAACCACCCGGTCCCAGCTTTTCTGTCTGTGTCTGTGTCTGTGTGTTTTTTCTTCATTCCCCATCACCTCCCCTCTGGTTCACCCGTTCACCCGCGCAGGTTGCGGCAAGTGGCGCCTGAACAGGGACCGGAGTAGGGAGGGACTCATGTTGTCAGGTGAGGGAATGCTCCCTGAGAGGCGATCCCAATTAGAAGAGTATTAAAGGCCATCAGCTTTTGGCAACTAAGGTAAGTGGGAGCGAAATACGAGCACCAGGTGTAAAACATGGGACATTCAGAATCTAAGGAAAGAGATCTCTATGTAGATATGGTAAACTGCATGTTATAAGCTAAAGGCAGCAATGTACAAAGGCATCAACTTTTAGAGTTTTTAGATTTTGTACATAAAACCTGTCCTTTGTTTCCTGAGGAAGGAACTGTAAATACTGAAACATGGGAAAGGGTAGGAAAACAGCTGAGGGATGGTTATGCAGCCTATGGGCCATATGAAACTTCTGTACATGCTTTTGCTTTATGGATGTTAATTCAAGAATGTTTAGACCACAGACCAGCATGTGTGTGCTTACCTGAAGAAGGTAATTCTGTAACTTTAGCTAAGATTATACAGGGATATGAGAAATTACACTCGCTAGTCCCTGATTCTGCACAAATTCCAGATGAGTCTCTTCCTCCAGAATATAAAAAAGAACTTAAAAAGGAGGCTAAATGAGACAAAAAAAAAACACAAAAAAACAAAGAGATGAGGAAGATTCTGATTCAGAAACTGAGGAGTCAGATACTGAGGACGAAGGCAGCCTTCTGCAGGGAGTTCAAAAACTTTTTGCAGACTTGCCATCTACAACAAGGGCAACTGCTCCTGAATGGCCAACAGAGGCACCTAAAATGACACCTAAAAGAGGGACCTCTGTGTTCCATATGTGTCCTTTACAGTTGGCTTTACAAGAAGCTAGAAAGGTTGGAGAAGATATCTCTAATTTTAAAGGGGCATTTCCAGTCCTTGAAACCAGATCCTAATAATCCAGGATAAATTTTAAGACATTATGAACCTATTCCTTTTAAAACTTTGACTGGGCTCAAAAATGCAACATCAATGTACAGCCCCACTTCTCCTTTTGTACTGAGTTTGGTGGAGTCTTTACAAGACAATCCTTTGACTCCACATGATTGGAATATTATTGCCAGAGCCTGCCTCAATGGAGGAGATTATCTGTTATGGAAAACAGGATTTCAGGATTTGTGTGAGGCTCAGGTTCGGCACAATCATGATGCAGGAGTGCCCATTTTTGAACTTATGGGACCCCTACAACCAGTGCTCCCTTCTCCTTCAGCTATACATTTAAATCATCATTTGATAATAATAGATTTAAAAGTCTGCTTTTTTACTATACCCTTACATCCTGCTGACTGTAAGCATTTTGCTTTTAGTGTTCCTTCTTTAAATCAAAAAGAGCCTATGAAAAGATATTGCTGGAAAGTTTTACCACAGGGCATGGCTAATAGCCCTACATTGTGTCAGGAATTTGTTGCCCAGGCCATCCAGCCTGTCCAAACAAAATATCCTAAAGCTTACTGCATTCATTATATGGATGGCATTATTATTAGTCATGCTAATGTTGATACTTTATATCAGGTGTTGTCTGATCTTAAAATTGCTTTAAAGATTGCAGGTCTTTGTATTTCCCCTGAAAAAATACACAAAACAGCTCTATTTTGATATCTTGGTCGTGTAATTGAAGGCAAACAAATCATTCTGCAAAAAGTAAGCATACGAAAAGATCAGCTCAATACTCTAAATGATTTTCAAAAACTGTTAGGACATATTAATTGGTTGCGACCTACATTAAAATTAACTACTGAAGAACTTAGTCCTTTATTTGAAATATTACAAGGAGATTCAGACCCTGCTTCCCCTCGCACATTAACTGCCCAAGGAAGGGAGGTGCTGCAATGGGTTGAGCAAGCCATTAACAAGTATCAGCTCACTCGTGTGGATCCTAACAAATTAGTTTACTTAATCATTTTTGACACTCCTCATACTCCTACAGCTGCCTTATGGCAAACACAGGGAGTTATAGAATGGATTCATTTGGCTCATTCACCTGCCAAGGTCATTATACTCTTTTATGATCTTGCTGCTTCTTTAATCATTAAAGGACAGCGGTGAGTTCATGAACTTCTAGGATCTGAACTGTCTGTCATTATTGTTCCATTCTCTGCACAGCAACAACAATGGTTGTGGCAGTTGGCTGATTGCTGGCAAGTTGCCTTAGCTAACTTTGCTGGTCAAATTTCAGTGCATTATTCATCTAATACATTTATTCAATTCACTAACTGACATGGTTTTATTTTCCCAAAAGTTATTGTGGCCACCCCCATTTCAGGAGCCCACATCATATTTATTGATGGTTCTAGTTCAGGGTATGCGGGATATTATTCACAAACTGGTAATAGAGTTCAAAATACTCATTATAAGTCTGCTCAGAGAGCTGAACTTTGGGCTATTCTCATGGTCTTTACTGACTATCCCACTCAAGCTCTTAATATTTACAGTGATAGTAATTATGTTGTTCATGTTGTAAAATTAATTGAGATTGCAACTATAGGTCATACTAATAGTCAAGAATTGTTTCAGCTTTTTGTCCAATTACAACAGCTTATTAGAACTCATATACAGCCTTGTTTCACTGCTCATTTGCGAGCACATACCAATCTGCCTGGTGCTCTAATGAAAGAAAATGCTTCTGCTGATGTGCTTGTATCAGCTGCTCTTTCTTTAAATCCTTGGGATGAGGCTTGTCAAGCATACACCCTTCATTACCAAAATGCAGCTTCTCTTTGTAAGGAATTCAAAATCACAAGGGAACAAGCACGACAAATTGTAAAACCTTGTCCCCAGTGCCTCATACATATTCCTGTTTTGCCTACAGGAATTAATCCTCGGGGTCTTAAATCTAATCAGATTTGTCAAATGGATGTGACTCATGTTCCTGAATTTGGATGGTCTAAATATGTTCATGTTAATGTTGATACTTATTCTCATTTCATTTTTGCATCAACGCAAACAGGAGAAAGTGCTAAACATGTAATTAATCATTATATTGCTGCTTTTGCAGTTATGGGCAAACCTCAACAAATTAAAACTGACAACGGTCCGGCTTATATCTCTCAGAGTTTCCAACAATTTGCTCTTCAAATTGGCATTCAGTTTAAGACTGGCATTCCTTATAATCCACAAGGAGAAGCTATTGTTGAAAGAGCTCATAAAACATTAAAAATTCAATTACAAAAAATAAAAAGAGGGACTATAGGGTATTCCCCTACCCCTCAAAATTATGTTAATCATTCTTTTTTTATTTTAAATGTTTTGGACTGTGATGAACAGGGAGTCTCCCCTGTGGATAAACATTTTCAAAAGACGCCCTCTTTGCAGAGAGGCAAAATAATATGGAAAGATTTGGCTACCGGACAGTGGCGTGGGCCAGATCCAGTACTAATGTTGGGAAGAGGATTTGTTTGTGTTTTTCCAGAAGGAGATTTACAGCCCACGTGGATTCCTGAATGGCTTGTAAAACATCATGAATCCCGAGGAGCTCGTTCCACCCCTGCGGAAGATGAGACTCACAGAACCAATGACCATTCCAAAGGAAGAGACGCTGGAACTGACCACGACATTCCCAGAGAGTAAATCCTTCAAAAGGGCATGACGCCTCCTTGCAGTGACCACTAAAAGAAGCCAGACTCCAACTTGGGGTCAGCAAAAGAAGCTGACCCAGAAGGGCTTTACTCTTGCTTCTCCATGGATTAGTAAAAATGTTTTATAAAAATTCTCATTATAATGTGAGTTGCTTAAACTATAATCTTACTGATGGCATTACTTCTATTCAGTCAAATAATCCAATTATAGTATTGTATCAGCCTTCTTTTGTAATGCTTCCTGCTAACATTACAGGACCTTGGTATCATGATCAGGGTCTTCAAGTGCTTCAAGAAATTCATAATCAGTTGGCTCGCCCTCATCGAGCTATAGGGTTAATTATTCTTGGAATAGTTTCTTTAATCACCCTTATATCAACTTTAACTTCTGCTCTTGCCTTGTCTCAAAGTATTCAAGATGCTCATTATGTCAATGAGCTTACACATAATACTTCATTGGTTTTAAACAATCAAGTAGTTATTGGTAAAAAATTAAAAGTTAAAATAAATGCCCTAGAGACAGCTGTCATTGAAATAGGTAATGAAATAAAAAGTCTTAGATTTCACCAAAAACTTTTATGCCATGCAAATTATAAGGCAATTTGTGTAACTTCTATGATTTATAATAAATCTAAGTGGTGTTGGGATGAAGTTCAAAAACATTTGTTAGGAGTTTGGACTCATAATAACATCAATCTCAATTTACAACAATTACACTCTGAAATCCTGGCTATTCAAAATAGTCATCTAAATGTCCTTCATCCTGCTCAAGTAGCTCAAGATATTCTAACAGAACTTAAAGGGTTCAATCCATTAAATGTTTTTAAAACATTCTGTGTGGTACTTGTTAGCTATCGTATGCTTGATTGGTATTTTGTTTGTTCTCTTCTTGGTCGGCTGCCGAGTCCTTCCGTCCTGAGTCTGAGACCTCCAATTAATAACACATCATTCTCATCTTAAACAAAAAATAAAAAAGGGGCATAATTTACCTCACATCACCCTGTATGGCCCCCGAGGAAAGCTGGTTAGTCAAAGATGGGTAAGATTCCTCAAGGGAGGAAAACCTAAGATAGGCACAGTCACATAAGGGCCAAAAGGAGAGAGCTTGGGCTCTACAGAGGTGAGGCACAGCTCCTTACACTCTCTAAGGTTAATCCCTTGCCCCCTGGCTGACTTGTTTTCCACTACAGCTTGAGATCTGATAAATTGAGCTCAAGCATTCCCCCCAATTGAACACACATTGTCTCACCTTAAAAAATAAAAAAGGGGGATATGTAGGGAGCGCGTGAGCCAGAAGCCAGGTCCTTTGAGTAAATAGGTTTTAGCAAGGCTACCTGTGTGTTTGGTGTCCACAGTTCTAGGGTTTTGCAAGGCAGCCCAGAGCTGGGTGCACAAGGACACTGCTCAGAATGTGGTTTCTGACTTCTGGAAAAATATGACATTGTGAGCAAGGTTGTTTGGTCTCTGGAAATGATTTGAGACACAACTTGTGGCCTGCCTGCCTTGAAGAGAATAATAATAATATAATTAGTAATTCCTTAGCAACATGTACCAAAATATTGATTAAATACAGTTGTCTGTAACTATTTGTCCCAGTTAAGATGTACTTACCAGTCTCGCTTTGCTGATTTACCCTTATGATTTCACTTGTTTTGCCCTCCCTAAAAATAAACTTGCTGCTGCCAGATGTGGTCTCTGTGTCTCCATTAAAGCACAGAGAACCACCTGGTCCCAGCTTCTCTGTCTATGTCTGTGTCTGTGAGTTTTTTCTTCATTCCCCATCGCCTCCCCTCTGGTTCACCTGTTCATGAGCACAGGTCGCAGCAGGTGACAAATAAGTTTATTATATAAAGATGAAGGGATCAATTAATTAAGATTATATAACAATCATGAACAAATATATGTACTCAATATTGAAATACCTAAGCCTATTAAACAAATGCTAACAGATCTGTAGGGAGAAATGTATGATGATACAAAAATAGCAAGACTTCAATACTCACTTGCACTAAAAGATGGATGACTTAGATAGAAAATTAATAAAGAAACATTATTTTTAAACTATACTTTAATACAAGAGGACCTAACAGATATATACAGAACATTCCACCCAACAGCAGTAGAATAAACATTCTTCTTAAGAGCATACATTGTTCAAAATAGATTATATGATATGTCACGTAATACATCTAATCAAGATTTAAAACATATCTAGTGTGTTACTTAACTACAATGGTGTAAAACTGGAAATCAATTAAAAAGAGAACTGAAAATTTCACAAAATTAAATAATAAACTTCTGAAAATCCATTGAGTCAAAGACCAAAAGGGAAATAACAAAATATATTAATAGAAACAAAAATAGAAACAAAAACTACCAAAACTTATAAGATCCAACATAAACAGTTTCAAGAGAAAATTGTATAGTCATAAATACCTGTGTTACAAATTTATATCAAATAAACAACAAAATGAACTTCAAAAATCTAAAAATTAAACCATTTAAGGTTTACATTAGCCAAAGGAAGGTAATAACAAGTATTAAAATAGAAATAAATAGAAGAAGTATGGAAGTCCTGATCCAGATGGTAGCACCTTGAAACTTCTCCTTGAAAATACAACATATAAAAAAGAAATTGTAATCAGAGATGAGTAGGAAAGAGGGGAAGAGGGTAAATAAGGCCACAGTTTGTTGCCTGGAGCCCTGCAGAAGATGGAGTGAGCTAGAATTTGGGAACACAGGCTGAAATGCAGTTTGAACTTGGGCTCTTGGATGCAGCAGAATGACAAGGGCGGTGGTATGGGCAGCTCGAGTGGGAGCAAAACTGGGTGACCTAGGACCTAAACATAGGACCTTGGATGAGTTAAAGCCTGAGCAGAGGTGCCTTACATAGCCCTGGACAGACTAAGGCTACAGCTGGAGTGCATGTGTGGGTGCAGATATGGGCCTGGAAGAGCTCAGAGCCAGGAGCCGAGAGTCACAGCAGCTCTGACCCAGCCACAGGGTCGCCCTGGGTGAGCTAGAGAATGAGAACTGGGGGCTATGGTAATGCTGACCAAGAAAGATTACAATCCTGGAATGAATGTGGGCTTGGGCTGGAAAGAAAGACAGCCAAAATCATGCATTTGCAGAGGCCCTTTCTTCTCTTGATGGGGAGATGAGACTGCATTGCAGCTGAACCCAGTGCCCAGGACATCATGCGATCTTGGGTCACACAGCAGTTGCAATCAATATTGACCTCAAAGCTAGGCAAAACTTATGGATGCAGAGCCTGGTGGCTTCCCTTGACTCTCTCCCAAGGCTCACCACCCCAACTCCACCTAGAGCCTGCAGTTAACCACAAAAAGGGAACCTGCCATTAGGCAATGCCATCCAGAAGGCTGCACCAGCATTTATCCCCAATAAACCTTGCCCCCACCTTTTCAAATGAAACCAGAATGGGGAGCTCAGGGAAACTACAACACAAAAGCATGGCTGACCCAGCCATGGGATGGCCCTGGATGAGCTGGAGACTAAGAGACAGAGCCTGTGGAAATGTTGACCAGGAATGATCACAATTCTGGGTGAGGCATGGGTTTGGAAGAAGGTAGAAAGACATAGTCAAATATGTGCACACATGGCAAACTTTTCTGCTTTGGATGGGGAGATGGGCTTGGGTTGAGCTTGAACTCAGTGTACAGGACAGTGTGTGATCTTGGGTGATATAGCAGTTACATCAGCACTACCCTCACAGCTAGATAAAATCCATGTACACGAAGCCATGCGGCTTCCTCTGACATCTTTCAAAGGCTCACCTTCCCAACTCCACCTACAGTGTGCCATCAGCCAAAAAAAGGGAAACCATCATTACACTGTGTAATAAACACGGCTACACCTGCTCTCTTCTTCACAAATCCTACCCCACCTATCCAGCTAAAACTGGAAAGGTGATACAGAAAAAGTGAAACACACAAGCTTCATCCTGCACTGATATTTCAGAGGCATAGAATATTATCACCTACTGCATCCTCTCTCTCTAAAAAAAAAGAGAGAGAAGAAAGTTACACTGACATTAAGGCAACTGAATCAAAGTAAAGAAACCCACCCCCCAGGGAATTTCCCAGAGTGAGAAGACCCAATAGACAAGAGAAAATATTGTAAGACACAGCAGCGACACCAGCTGTGAAGTGAGAAAAAGACCTCTGCATATTTACCAGGGGAAATGTCCCTATGCCCTGGAAGAGAACAATGGGTACCCTCGGGAAGAGAGCTTCACAGAAAAAGAAATTCTCTAGAAAAAGAACTGGAAGATATGAAATTATATGATGTAAATGACACAGAATTCAAGACTGCAATTTTAAAAAAACTTAGAAAGACTTTTTTTTTATTGGTGGAACACAATGAGAGCTAAATGATCTCAGAAAAGAAATCTGTGAATGAAAGGAATAGTTTAACAAAGAAATTGAAAGTATATTAAAAAACTGAAGAGAAAATCTGAAGATAAACAATGAAATAAAAGAAATAAAAACAAAATTAGGTAACATAGAAAGCAGGGTTGACCAGATGGAGGAAAGAATTAGTGATTTAGAAAGTGGGTATATAGAATTGGCCCAGAATAAAGAACAGGGAGATGTGAGAGTCAAAAAATAAAAAAAGAACTATATAAGAAACATCTGACATCATTAGAAAGAACAACATAAGAATAATAGGAGTCCCAGCGGGGGCAGAGCAGAAATCCAAAGAGAGGTTACTCAAACAAATGGTGGGTGAGAACTTTCCAAATCTTTGAAAAGAACCACAATCTCAAATTCAAGAAGAAAACAGGACCCCTAAATACCTGAATTCTAGCAGACTTTCTCCAAGGCACATTATATGGAAAATGTTAAAGTTTAACGACAAAGAAAAAATTATCAAGGCAGTCTGGGAAAAGGTGATCATAACATATAAAGAAAAGCTCATTGGGCTGTAATCAGAGTTTTCAGCAGAAACTTTACAAGCCAGGAGGAAGTGGAATCAAATATTAAAAATATTGAAAGACAGAAATTACCAGCTAAGAATAACTAACCAAACAATGTTGTCCTTTAGATATTAAGCAGAAAAATAGAACTTTCCAGACATACAAAAGCTGAGGAAATCGTCTAACATAAATATGGTATGTCAGGAAATGAAGAAGGAGGATATTAAAACTGAAACAAAAAGTCAAAATAAGTGAGGAAAAGTTGACACAAAAAAAGAATAAAAAGAGAAGAGGAAAAGGTTTAAATTTCCAAAACACACTTCAAGAAATACTGAAGGAGGCTCTTTGACCTGAAACAAAACAGGACAAATAGAATAGAATTGGGGCATCAAGAAAGAAGAAAAAATAAAACATAACAACAACAAAAAATAGTAACAGCCACAGGAAATCCTCACATATCTATCATCACTCTAAATGTTAATGGACTGGACTCACCAATAAAAAGACACAGACTACCAGACTAGATTAAAAAACAAAACTCATCCATATGTTTTCTCCAAGAGACAAAAGGACAAATGCAGACTCAGAGTGAAAAAATGGAAAACAATACTCCAAGCAAACAGTAACCAGAGAAAAGCAGAACTTGCCATATTGATATCTGATTAAATAAACTTCAGGTTAAAAGAGATAACAAGAGACAAAGATGAACATTACATAATGATAAAAGGCACAATATAACATGAAGATTTGACACTAATTAATACATATGCTCCCATCCAGGAAGGTCTAAAATATACAAAGCAGCTATTAATAGATCTGAAAGGAGAAACTGACAAAAGCACAACAATTGTGGGACATTTAAACACCCCTTTAACAGTCATGGACAGATCATCCAAACAAAATCAATAAGGCAATATCAGCTCAAAATGACACATTACAGCAATTGGACATAATTGACATTTATAGGACATTTCCTCAAGCAAAAAGAGACTATACCTTCTTCTCTAGTGCACACAGAACATTCTTAAAGATAGACCACATGCTAGGACACAAAAGTAGCCTCAGCTACAAAACTCTCAAATTGGAGATCAACTGTAAAAGGAAAGCAAAAAAACAAAAACAAAACCAAAAAAAAACACCAAAAAATCAAAACAACAACAACAAAAAGAAACCCACTAATACATGGAGAATAAACAACACCTTATCAAAAAATGACTGGATAAAAAAAGAACAAATAAAAGAAGAGATTAACAATGTTAAGTCTTCCTATCCATGAACAGGGGACATTTTTCCACCTCTTAAAGTCTGTTTCAATTTCTTTCAAAAGTGTCTTATAGTTCTCTGTGTATAAGTCTGTCACGTTCTTTGTTAAGTTAATTTTAAGACCTCGAATTGCCAAAGCAATATTACATAAAAAGAATAAGGCTGGTGGCATTACACTTCCTGACTTCTATTTATATTACAAAGCATCAATAGTCAAAACAGCTTGGTACTGGCAGAAGAACAGAAATAGAGACCAATTGAATAGAACTGAAAACCCAGAAATAAACCCACAAATATATGGACAAATATTTTTCGATAAAGGAGCAAAAAACATAAAATGGGGAAAAGACACCCTCTTTAGTAGGTGGTTCTGGGAAAACTGGAAAAACATATGCAGAAGAATGAACCTGAGCTATGAACTCTCTCCATATGCAAAAATTAACTCAAAATGGATTAAAGACCTTCATATAAGACCTGCAACAATAAACTGTATAGAAGAAGACATAGGTACTAAACTTATAGACCTAGGACTCAAGGAAGACTTCATGAACCTGACCTCAAAGGCAAGGGAAGTAAAAGCAAAAATAAATGAATGGGACTATATCAAACTAAAAAGCGTCTGCACAGCAAAAGAAACCATCAACAAGGCAAAGAGACAGCCAACTGAATGGAAGAAAATATTTGCCAATAACGCATCAGATAAGGGTCTAATATCTAAAATATATAAAGAACTAATAAGACTTAACAACAAAAAAACAAACAACCCAATTAAAAAGTGGGCTGAAGAACTAAACACTTCTCCCATGAAGAAATACAAATGGCCAGCAGACATATGAAAAAATGCTCATCCTCATTAGCTATCAGGGAAATGCAAATCAAAACCACAATGAAATACCACCTCACACCTGTGAGAATGGCTATTATCAACAAGACAAGGAATAATAAATGCTGGAGAGGATGTGGAAAAAAAGGAACTCTGGTACACTGCTGGTGGGAGTGCAAACTGGTACAACCACTGTGGAAGGCAGGGTGCAGGTTCCTCAGAAAATTGGGAATGGAGCTATCATTTGACCCAGCAATCCCCCTTCTGGGAATCTACCCAAAGAACTTGAAAACCTTTGTCCGCAAACACTTATGTACCCCAATGTTCATTGCAGCGCTGTTCACAGTGGCCAAACCATGGAAACAACCAAAGGTCCCTGCGACAGATGACTGGATAAAGAAGCTGTGGTACATATACACAATGGAATATTACTCAGCTGTAAGAAAAGATGAAATATTGCCATTTGCGACAAAATGGATGGACCCGGAGATCATCATGCTAAGTGAAATAAGCCAGACAGAAAAAACAAAAAACTGCATGATTTCACTCATATGTGGAATATAAAACTGAAAGCAAAGAAAAAAAGAAATGAACAAACAAATAACCCATGGAAACAATCAATAGTTTAATGTTTATTTGGGGATGAGTGGTTTAGGGAGGGGAGAAAGGGGAGGGGGTGGGAGAGGACGGGAGGAAGCTAAATATAAGATGATGGAAAGTCACATTAGGTGGTGAACTTATTATACATCAAGTTGACAATGCACTGTAGAATTGTATGCCTGAAACCTATGTAATCCTTGCTAACAGATGTCACCCCAATAAGTCTAACAATAAAAATGAATTTAAAAAAAAAAGAGATTAAAATATATACAAACTAATGACAATGAAAATAAAACATATCAAATTTATTGGGACAAAGTGAAAGCAGTAATAAAGGTAAAATTTATATCACTACATGCCTATCTTAAGAAACAAGAAAAATTGCAAGTAAACACCTTTGCATCCCATCTTAAAAAACTAGAAAAATAAGATCAGACAAAACCCTAAGACAGCAGAAGAAAGGAAATAATAGAAATTAAAGCCTAGATAAACCAATTAGAGAACAGAAAGACAATAGAAAAAATAAATATTAAAAAGAGCTGGTTCTTTGAGAAAGTCAACAAAATTGACACACCCCTGGCTAAACTAATCAAAGGGTGAAAGGAAAAAACACAAATATCAAAAATTAGAAATGAAAGGTGAGAAATTACCACTGATACCACAGAAATATAAAAGAGTATAAGAAAATATTATGAAGGGCTTTATGCCACTAAATTTGACAACCTAGAAGAAATGGAAAAGTTTCTAGAAACTTACAGCCTACATAGACTGAACCAAGAAGAACTGGTTAATCTAAATACACCAATCAATAGCAAAGAGATTAAAATGACTATCCATAATCTCCCTAAAGGCAAAAGCCCAGGACCAGATGGTCTCACCAATGAGTTCTAGCAAGCACTCAAAGAATTAACTCCTATCCTCCTCAGACTCTTCCAAAAATTTGAAGAGGAAGCAATACTTCCCAATTCTTTCTATGAGACCAACATTACGCTAATACCAAAGCCTGGTAAAGACAACACAAGAAAAGAAAACTATAGACAAATATCTCTGATGAACACAGATGCAAAGATCCTAAACAAAATATTAGCAAATAGAATATAACCATACTTTAAAAAGATTGTACATCGTGATCAAATTGGATTTATCCCAGGAGTACAAGGATGGTTCAACATATGCAAATCAATCAATGTGATACACCACATCAACAAAATCAAAGATAAAGACCATATGGTCTTTATTAATTGATACAGAAAAATGCAACATCCATTTATGATCAAAATACTGAATAAAATAGGTATACAAGGTAAGTATCTCAACATAATAAAGGCCATATATGACAAACCCTCAGCTATCATCATACTGAATGGGGAAAAGCTGAAGCCTATTTCCGTAAAATCAGGTACAAGACAGATATGCCCCCTGTCACCACTGCTATTCAATATAGTACTGGAAGTTCTAGCCACAGCAATCAGGCAAGTGAAAGGAATAAGAGGCATTCAAATTGGGAAAGAAGAGGTCAAATTGTCACTCTTAGCAGATGACATGATCCTTTACATAGAAAATTCTAAAGATTTCACCAAGGAACTATTAGAAACTATAAATAAATGCTGTAATGTGACAGGATACAAAATCAATGTACAAAAATCAACAACATTCCTATATAGAAACAATGAATCTTCAGAAAAAGAAATGAGGAAGCCAATTACTTTTGCTATCACAACAAAAAAATGAAATACTTGGGAATTAACAAAGAATGTGACAGACTTATACAAGGAAAACTATAAGACACTTTTGAAAGAAATTGAAGCAGACACAAGAATATGGAAAGATATCCCCTGTTCATGTATAGGAAGACTTAACATTGTTAAAAATGGCCATTTTGCCCAAAGCAATCTACAGATTTAATGCAATACCTATCAAAATCCCATCATCATACTTTTGTGAAATAGATAAAAGAATTATCAGATTTATATGAAACCATAAAAGACCTTGAATTGCCAAAGCAATACTATATAAAAAGAATAAGGATGGTGGTATTACACTTCCCAACTTCAATTTATATTTCAAAGCATAAATAATCAAAACAGCTTGGTATTGGCAGAAAAACAGAATCATAGACCAATGGAACGGAACTTAAAACCCAGAGATATATTCTCAAATGTATGGACAAATAATTTTTGATAAAGGAGCAAAAAATATCCAATGGAGAAAAGACAGCTTGTTCAGTAGGTGGTGCTAGGAAAGCAGGAAAAACATGTGCCAAAGAATGAATCTGAGTTATCAATTCTAACCATATACTAAAATGCACTCAAAATTGATGAAATACCTTATTATAAGACCTGAAACAATAAACTCTACAGAAGATAACATAGGTACTAAGCTTACAGTCTTATGACACAAGGGAGAGTTCATGAACCTGACCTCAAAGGCAAGGGAAGTAAAAGCAAAAATAAATGAATGGCACTGTACCAAACTGAAAAGCTTCTGCACAGCCAAAAAAACCATCAACAAAGCAAAGAGACAACCAACTGAATGGGAGAAAATGTTTGCAAACAATGCAGCAGATAAGGGTCTAATATCTAAAATATATAAAGAACTAATATGAATTAACAACAAAAAAACAAACAACCCAATTAAAAAGTGGGCAGAAGAACTGAATAGACAGTTCTCCTAAGAAGAAATACAAATGGCCAGCAGACATAAAAATATACTCATCCTCATTAGCTATCAGGAAAATGCAATTCAAAACCACAAATGAGATAGCCCTTCACACTTGTTAGAATGGCTATTATTAACAAAACAAGGAATAACAAGTGCTGAGAGAATGTGGAGAAAAAGGAACTCTTGCTCACTGCTGGTGAGAGTGCAAACTTGTATAACCACTATGGAAGATGGTGTGGAAGTTCTTCAGAAAATTGGGAATGGAGTTATCATATGACATTATCATATCATATGAGCCCCCTTCTGGAGATCTACCCCAAAACCCAGAAAACCTTAGTATGCAAAGACTTATGTACCCCAATGTTCATTGCAGCACTGTTCACAATGGCCACAACATGGAAACAACCAAAGTGCCCTGGGACAGATGACTGTGGCTCCAACACATGGCTTGGACTTGCGGATTCAATTCTCAGGGGCTGCTGGGGAAATGAATCACTGGAATACAGCCTGAGGTAAAGGGCTAGACAGGTGAGAGGGAAAGATTTGACAGCATTTACCCCAACCAGCCTTAAAAGCATTAGCCTACATCCCATCAGCCTCCCCTGATTCCTTCGCCTTCCATAGCCAAGCGCAGGAGTTGGAGTGGCCCCGGTGCTTATTTTGTTGTGCCCTTCTCTCCTGCAGCCTCCCCAATGAAAAATAGAAAGCAGAGAGACTGAGGAACAAAGTGCTCTGCCTCTGAACACTGCTGGAGACCAAAGATATGGCTTAACATACTCCTCTCTCTCTCCAAACTTTCCCCCCAGCACCACCTAGTGACTGCTCTACAGCAAGACACCACACAAATACTATCAGAGAAAGACATCTACTGGGCTGTGCTGGAAATAAAACTCTTGTGCCAAAGAAGAACACAACAGAAAATATGAGTACTTTAGGATTTAAAACTGCTCAAAAAGATGATGAAAAATCTCCAGAAAAGAATGTTATAGACCTAGAAATTTATTAACTAAGTGGCAGAGAATGTAAAATAGCCATTCTAAAGGCTCTTAGAAAAATGAAAACATGCTGGCAGAATATCATAGCTGAGATGATCTCAGAAAAGAAATCTATGAACAAAAAAACAATTTAACATAGAATTTCAAATGATAAAAAAGAATGAGACAGAATTTTGAGAGATAAAATATACAAGAAAAGAATTGAGAAATGAAATACCTGCCATAAGAGACAGGACAAACCATGTAGAAGAAAGAATGAGTGATATTGAAGATTGGAATATGGAAACAACTCGGAAAGAGGAAGATAGGGAATACAGAACCTAAAGGATTGAAAGAACTCTGCAAGAACTACCTGACTCTATGAACAAAAACAATATCAGGTAATAGAAATAGAAAAAGGAAGAGTAGTCTACAGAGAATGTAATAAAATAAATAGCAGGCAAAACCTATGGAAAGATTTAGAACCACAAATTCAAGAAGAAAATAGGTCCCCTAGTACCTGGACCCTGGCAGATCTTTTCCAAGACATATTGTACTGAAGATGGCAAAAAGTAAAGACAAAGACAGAATTCTCAAGTCAGCCAGGGAAAAAAGAACTATTACCTTTAAAGGAAAACCCATTAGACTGGCATCAGACTTCTCAACAGAAACTCTACAAGCCAAGAGGGAGTGGAATAAAATATTCAAAATATTAAAAGAGAGAAACTTCCAGTCAAGCATAAACTTTTCAGCAAAATTATCATTCAGATATGAAGGAAGAGTAAAGATCTTCTCAAACACACAGAAGTTGAGGAAATTCACCAGTACAAAGCCGGCACTTCATTGAATATGGAAGGAGGCTCTTCTACCTGAAATAAAACATCAGAATGAATGGAATACAGTTGGGGCAACAAACAAGAAACAAAAATTAAAAGAAAGAAAGAGGAATTGCCATAGAATATCCTCATATATCAGTCACCACTCTAAATATTTATGGATTAAACAGCTAACAGAGTAGCAGACTGGATTAAAAAACAAAACACATCCATATGCTGCCCCCAAGAGACACACCTCAGCTATAAGTACAAACACAGACTCAGAGTGAAAGGATGGAAATTAATTCAGCAAGCAAATAGTAACCAAAGAAAAGCAGGAATTGCCATAGTGATATTTGACAAAACAAACTTCAGGTTGAAGAAGATAATAAGAGATAAAGATGGACATTACATAGTGATAAAAGGCACAATACAACAGCAAGAAAACTTGACACTAATTGATATATATTTTCCCAATCAGGAAGCACCGAAATGTACAAAGCAACTATTAACAGTTCTGAAAGGAGAAACTGACAAAAGTACAATCATTTTAGGAGACCTAAACACTCTCTTAACAGCCATGGACAGGTCATCCAAACAGAAAATAAATAAGTAAATATCAGCTCCAAATGATACATTACAGTGATTAGACATAATTGACATTTATAGGACATTTCATCCAGCAAAAAGAGACTATACCTTTTCTTCTAATGCATATGGAACATTCCCAAGGATAGACCGTATGCTGGTTCACAAAAGTAGCCTCAGCAAATTCTAGAAGACTGAAATCATACCAAGTGTATTCTCAGACAACAAAGCTATAAAATTAGAAGATTAAATGTAAAAGGAAAGCAGAAATAATCTCATATACATAGAGATTAAACAACATCTTATTAGGAAATGACTGAATAAAAGAACAAATAAGAGATTAAAAAACATTTAGAAACTTAAGACAATTAAAATACAACATATCAAAATGATTGGAATGCAGCAAAAGTAGTAAAAAGAGGAAAACTTATATCATTATAGGCCTATCTTAAGAAACAAGAAAAATCACAAGTAAACACCCTAACATCACATCCTAAAGAATTAGAAAAAAGAAAAGAACAGACAAAACTCAAAGTCAGCAGAAGAAAAGAAATAAGAAATATTCAAGCAGAGCTCAAAGAAATTGAGAATAGAAAGACAATAGAAAAAATTAATGCTATTAAAGAGCTGCTTTTTTTAGAAAGTCAACAAAATTGACAAACCCTTGGCTAGAATAATCAAAGGGCAAAGGAAAGGACACAAATATCCAAAATTAGAAATGAAACATTAGAAATTACCACTGATACCACAGAAATACAAAGGATTATAAGAAAATAGTATGAAGAGCTTTTTGCCACTGAATTTAACAACCTACGAAAAATGAAAAATTTTCTAGAAACTTATAGCCTACCTAGACTGAACCAGAAAAAAAAAAACTGAATTATCTAAATAGACCAGTCAATAGTAAAGAAATTGAAATGACAATCCACAAGCTCCCTAGAGGGAGAAGCTCTGGACCAGATTGTCTCACCAACGAATTTTACCAAGTATTCAAAGAAGAATTAATTCCTATCCTTCTCAGAATCTTTCAAAATAACTGAAGAAAAAGCAATGCTTTCTAACTCATTTTATAAGGTCAACATTACCCTATTACCAAAGCCTGGTAAAGACAAAACAAAACAAAAACATTTATAGGCCAATGTCTTCAATGGACACAGATGCAAAATTCTAAACAAAATATTAGCAAATAGAATACAACAAAGCCTCAAAAAGATTATATACATCATCATCAAGTGGGATTCATCCCAGTAGCAAAACCATAGTTCAACATACAAAACTCAATCAATGTGATACACCACATAAACAATAAAAAATGAAGACCATATAATCATATCGATTGGTGCAGAAAAAGCATCAAACAAGATACAACATCCATTTATTATCAAAACACTGAAAAAAAGTGGGTATAGAAGGAAAATATCTCAACATAATAAAGTCCATATATGACAAAAATTCAACTAATATCATACTGAATGGATAAAAGCTGAAGCCCAATCTCTTAAAATCAGGAATAAGACAGGGATGGTCCCTGTCACCACTGATATTCAATATATTACTGGAAGTTCTATCCACAGCATTCAGTCAAAGGAAAAGAATAAAAGGTATCCAAATTGAGAGAGGAGGTCAAATTGTCATTCTTTGCAGATGACATGATCCTTTGTATGGAAAATTGTAAAGACTCTACCAGAAAACTTAGAAAAAATAAACAAATACATTAAAGTTACAAGATATAGAAGCAATGTACAAAAATCAACAGCATTCCTATAAACACACAACGAATCTTCAGAAAAAGAAATGAGAGACTCAAACCTTTTTGATATTGCAACAAATGGAATGAAATACATGAGAATTAACTAAAAACATGACAGTCTTATTCACAGAAAACAACAAAACACTTTTGAAAGAAATTGAAGAGGACACAAAGAAATGGAATGCTATTCCATGTTCATGGATAGGAAGACTTAACATTGTTAAAATGGCCATATTACCAAAAGCAATTTACAGATTTAGTGCAATTCCCATCAAAATCTTACAATCATGCATTATGAATTAGGTAAAAATTATCAGAATTATATTAAATGATAAATACCTTGAATTGCCACAGCAATACTACATAAAATGAATAAGGATGGTGGTATTAAACTCCCTGACTTCAATTTATATTACAAAGGATCAATAATCAAAACAGGTTAGTATTGGCAAAAACAAAAACAAAAACAAACAAAAAAAAAACAGACAAATAGACCAATGGTATAGAATTGAAGACCCAGAAATAAATCCACAAATTTATGGACAAATAATTTTTTACATAAAAGCAGAAAATATGCAATGGGGAAAAGACAGCCTCTTCAGTAGATGGTGATTGGAAATCTGAAAAAATATATGCAAAAGAATAAATCTGAGATGTGAATTTTTATGATATACTAAAATATACTCAAAATTCATGAAATACTTCCTTATAAGACCCGAAACAATAAATTGTATAGAAGGAAACATTTTTGCTATACTTATAGACCTAGGACTCAAGGAAGAGTTCATGAACCTGACCTCAAAGGCAAAAGAAGTAAAAGAAAAAATAAATGAATGGGACTATATCAAACTGAAAAGATTTTGCACAGAAAAAGAAACCATCAGCAAAGCAAAAAGACAGCAAACTGAGTGGGAAAAATATTTGCAAGTAACACATCTGATGAGGGTCTAGTATCGAAAATATACAAGGAACCAAAACAACCTAACGACAAAAAAACAAATAACCCAATTAAAATGTGGGCTGAAAACCTAAACAGACACTTCTCCCATGAAGAAATCCAAATGGCCAATGGACATATGAAAAAATGCACATCCTCATTAACCGGCACAGAAATGCAAGTCAAAACCAAAATGAGATATCACCTCACACCTGTTAGAATGGCTATTATCAACAAGACAAGGAATAACAAGTGCTAAAGAGGATTTAGAGAAAAAGGAACTCTCACACACTTCTGATGGGAATGCAAATTGGTAAAACCGCTTTGGAAAACAGTGTGGAGGTTCCTCAGAAAATTGGGAATGGAGTTACCATATGACCCAGCAATCCCCCTTCTGGGTATCTACCCCCAAAACTTGAAAACCTTAGTCCACAAAGATTTATCAACTCCAGTGTTCATCGCAATACGGTTCTTGATGACCAAGACATGGAAATAACCAAAGTTTTCTTTGATAGATGACTGGATAAAGAAGCTGTGGTACATATATACAATGGTATAAGAAAAATTAAATAATGCCATTTGTGCCAAAATGAACAGAGTTGGAGATCATCATGCTAAGAGAAATAAGCCAGATAGGAAAAAACAAAAACCAATTGACTTCACTCATACATGGAATATAAAACTGAAAGCAGGGAGTTCCCTGATGGTGTAGTGGCTTAAGGCTTTGGCGCTGGTGCTGTCAGCGCTGCTGCGTGGGTTCAATTCCCAGCCAGAGAGCTACCCACATACCAAAAAGCAAAAAATAAAAACAAAAAACAAACAAAAAAAACTGAAAGTAACAAAGAAAAAACAAATGAACAAACAAAAAAAGCCATGGACACAATCAATAATTTAATGGTTATTTGGGGGCAAGTGGGAAGGGGGTGAGATAAGAGGGAGGGGTTGGGAGTGGAAGGAGGGGTGGGAGATGAGGGAGGGAGAGCCAAATATATAGTGATGGAAAGAGAATTCACACTGGGTGGTGAATATATAATGCAAGAAGTTGACAATGCACTCTAGAATTGTACACCTGGAACCTATGTAATTCTTGCTAACCAATGTCACCCCAATAAGGCTAATAATAAATAAACTAAAAAAGCCCAAAGTTATCAGAAGAAAAAAATAATAAAAATCAGACAGAACTAAATGAAATTGAGAATAGAAAAACAATAGAATAAATTAATGCAAAAAGATTTGTTTTATTTTTAATGAATAAAATTGACAAACCCCTGGGTAAGCTCACCACTGGATAAAATGAAAAGACGTAAATTACAAAAATTAAAATTAATGGGCAGAATTTATGACTGATAACACAGAAATACAAAAAATTGTATGAAAGTATTATGAAGGACTATATGCCACCAAATTTAACAACCTAGAAGAAATGGACACGTTTCTAGAGAAATATAGTCTACCAAGACTAAACTAAACTAAGAACTGCATAATTTAAGCAACAGTAAGGAAATTGAAACAACCATCCAACCCTTCCCAAAAACGAAACCAAAAACCAGACAGATGCACCAACAAATTTTATCAAGTGTTCATAGAGGAATTAATGTCCATCCTCCTCAAACTCTTCCAAAAAACTGAAAAATAGGTGATATTTTCCCAATCACTGTATGAGGCTAATATTACCCTACCAAAATGTAGTAAGGATAACACAAAAAAGGAAACTATAAACTAATATCTCTTATGAAAACAGATGCAAAATATTAAAAAATAATACTAGAAAATAGAATACAACAATGCCTTAAAAATATTATGCACCAGGATCATCTGAGAGTCACCCCAGGGGCACAAGGAAGTTTTAGCTTATGCAAATCAGTCCATGTAATACACAACACAAATAAAATGAAAATTAAAATCATATGATTATATCAATTCGTGTAGAAAAAGCATTTGACAAGATGAAACATCCATTTATGTTCGAAACACATAATAAAATGGGAATAGAAAGAAAGTACCTCAACATAATAAAGGCCATATATGACAAGCCCTCAGCTAATATACTGAACATGGTAAAACTGAAGCTTATTTTCATAAAATTAAGAACAACACAGGAATATCCCCTGTTGCCACTGTTATTTAATATAGTATTAGAAGTTCTAGCCCAGACTATTAGGTAAGAAAAAGGACTAAAAGTCTTCAAAACTGGAAAAGATGAAGTTAAATTGTTACTATTTGTCCCCAAATAAACATTAAACTATTGATTGTGTCCATGGGTTATTTGTTTCTTCATTTCTTTTTTATTTGCTTTCAGTTTTATATTCCATATATGAGTGAAGTCATACAGTTCTTTGTTTTTTCTGTCTGGCTTATTTCACTAAGCATGATGATCTCCAGGTCCATACATTGGGAGGGGAGAAAGGGGAGGGGTTGGGAGAGGAGGTGGGGAAGCTAAATATAAGGTGATGGAAAGAGAAGTCACATTAGGTGGTGAACTTATTACACATCAAGTTGACAATGCACTGTAGAATTGTATACCTGAAACCTGTATAGTCCTTGCTAACAGATGTCACCCCAATAAGTTTAACAATAAAAATGAATTTAAATAAATAAATAAATAAATAAATAAATAAATTACTAAAGCTATTGTAATATGGGCAAACTATTC
Organism: Lyroderma lyra; assembly: GCA_004026885.1. Lineage (NCBI taxonomy): Eukaryota > Metazoa > Chordata > Mammalia > Chiroptera > Megadermatidae > Lyroderma > Lyroderma lyra. The sequence continues at coordinate 15,884 of PVJL010005442.1, read as the reverse complement.
AATGTGCTAAATTAAAAGGTAGAATTTTAAAAAAAATAATTGTTACCATTTGCAAATGACATGATCATTTATATAGAAAATTCTGAAGACGTCACCAGAAAAGTATTAGAAACAATATGCAAATACAGTAAAGCTGCAAGATACACAATCCATGTAAAAAATAATTGCATTTCTATATACCAACAATGAAACTTCAGAAAAAGAAATGAGAAAAACAATACCTTTTTCGATCACAATAAAAATAATAAAATGCCTAGGTACGAATGTAACAAAGAATGTGAAGGACTTATACACTGCAAAGAATAACACCCTGCTTTAAAAAATTGAAGAGGACACAAAGAAATGAAAGGATATTACATGTTCATGGACTGGAAGAATCAACATAGTTAAAGGATACAGAGATTTAATGCAATTCCCATCAAAATCCCACAGACATTCTTTTAAGAAATAAATTAAAGAATGAACATATTTGTGTGCAATCACAAAAGACTCCCAATCACCAAAGCAATCTTACAAAAGAAAGTTAGGCTGAAGGACTCTTACTCCCCAATTTCAATCTATACTATAGTGTCAATAATCAAAACAGATTGGTATTGGCAGAAAAACAAACATGCAGACCAATGGAACAGAATTGGAGACCCAGAAATAAACTCAGAAATGTATGGACAGATAATGTTTGACAAACGAACAAAAAAATATACAATGGGGAAAAGAAAGCATCTGTAAATGATGTTGGGAAAATTATAAAACCACATGCAAAACAATAAATCTGGACTTTGAACTTTCACCATCTACTAAAATTAACTCAACATGGCTTAAAGACCTTTACATAAAACCCAAAACAATAAACTGTATAAAAGAAAACTTTGATATTAAACTTATAGATCTCAGATTCAGGAAAAGCATCATGAACCTGACTTCAAAGGCAAGGGGAGTAAAATAAAAAATAACTAATGGGACTATATTAAACAAAAAAGCATCTGCATAGCAAAAGAAACCATCAACAAGGCAAAGAGATAAGCATCCAAATGGGAGAAAACATTTGCAAGCAATGCCTCTAATAAGGGCTAATACCTAAAATATATAAGAAACTTGTATAACTCAACAACAAAAAAAATCCAAGAATCCAATTAAAAAATAAGCAGAGAACCTGAACAGACACTTCACCCTTGGAGACATACAAATGGCCAACAGATATATGAAAAAATGCCCAAGTTCACTAGCTATTAGGGAAAGGCAAATCAAAACGACAATGAGATACTACCTCACACCTATAAGAATGGCCATTATCACCAAGAAAAGGAACAAGTGTTGGAGAAGTTGTGGACAAGAAGGAGCCCTCATACACTGCTGGTAGGAATGCAAACTGGTACAACCACTGTGCAGGACAGCATGGAGGTTCCTCAAAAAAATAAGAATAGATCTGCCATATTACTTGGCAATCCTCCTTCTGGGTATCTACCCACAAAACTTGAAAACATCAGTTCATAAGGATATATATACCCCAATGTTCATTGCAGGATTAATCACAGTGCCTAAGTCATGGAAACAGCCAATGTGTCCTCTGATAGATAACTGGATAAAGAAGTTGTGGTACACTTACACAATGGAATACTACTCAGCTATAAGAAAAAATGAAACAGGACATTTATGACAACATGGATGGATCTCGAGATCATTATGTTAAACCAAATAAGCCAGACAGGAAAAAAAAAAAAAAACCAAAGAACTGCGTAATTCCACTCATATGTGGAATTGACAACGATAAAGAAAAAAAATCTTATGGACTCAGTCAATAGTTTAGTAGCTGCCTGATGGTAAGGGGGGAAGGTGGTGAAGGAGAAGGGATAGGGACTCAAATATGTGGTGATGGAAAGAGAACTGACTCTAGGCGATGAACACATAACACAAAACATAGATGATGTATTGTAGAATTGTACACTGGGAACCTATGTAATTTTTTCTAATGAATGTCACCCTAATATATTTAACAAGAACATCAAAATAAATGAATAAAGTAGAGATAAGAAGAGTAATAAAAATTGATAAAACAAGATGCTGTTTTTTTTTTAAAATGAACAAAATAGACAGACTAAGATTAAAAGAAAAGTATCAAATAAATTCAGAAATGAAAGACAAGGTATTACGATTGATACCACAAAAATACATATAATAAAAAGAAATTACTATGAACAATTACATACCAACAAATAGGATAACTCAGAATAAATAAATATATTTCAGGAAACATACATCCTCCCAAGATTGAATGAGGTAAAAATAGAAAACGTGAACAGACCAGAAAGAAAATCCAGGCTTCATTGGTCAATTCTATTAAATATTTTAAAAAGAATGCTCCTTCTGTTCTAACATTTCAAAATATTTAATAGGAGGAAACACTACCAAATTGATTCTACAAGGCCAGCATTAGCTGATACCACACATTTCAGAAAAAAAATTACAGGTCAATATCGTAGATGAATATAGATGCAGAGATTTCAACAAAATACCACCAAACTAAATTAAATAAAATATTAAAAGGATAATACATGGAATGTATTCCTTGGATTCAAAGACAGTTTAACATATGCAAACATATGCAAATCAGTAAATGTAATACAACTCATTAATAAAATGAAAAATGCAAGCATGTATTTATCTCAATAAATGCCAAACGAGCATTTAACAACATACAACATCATTCATGATAAAAACGCTCAACAGAAGTATTTAAGAAACATATCTCAACATAATCAAGGCCATACGTGAAAACACCACAGCTCACATCATATGCAATGCTGAAAATTTGAAATATTTTTCTCTAATATCTGGACAAGAATAAAGTTTCCACTCACCACTCTTATTCAATATTTTAATAGAAGGCCAAGCTAGAGCAAGTAGGCAAATACAAAAATTAAAACTGATTCAGATAGGAAATAATTAAATAAAATTGACTTTATTTGCAGATGATATAATCTTATATAGAAATCCTAGACTCAACATAAAATTGTTACAACTAATCTATAAATTCTATGAAATTGTAATATAAAAATTAGGCAAAAAACACGTATGTTTCTATATACTGGCAATAAAATACCAGAGTACCAAAAAAAGCAAACATGACTTAAGACATGTTATCTATGTATTACTTTTCTTTTTTTTTCCTTTAAATTCATTTTTATTGTTAGATTTATTGGGGTGACATCTGTTAGCAAGGATTACATAGGTTTCAGGCATACAATTCTACAGTGCATTGTCAATTTGATGTATAATAAGTTCACTACCTAATGTGACTTCTCTTTCCATCACCTTATATTTAGCTTCCCCCTCTCCTCTCCCACCCCCTCCCCTTTCTCCCCTCCCTAACCCACTTGTCCCCAAATAAACATTAAACTATTGATTGTGTCCATGGGTTATTTGTTTGTTCATTTCTTTTTTTTCTTTGCTTTCAGTTTTATATTCCGCATATGAGTGAAATCATGCAGTTCTTTGTTTTTTCTGTCTGGCTTATTTCACTTAGCATGATGATCTCCAGGTCCATCCATTTGTATTACTTTTCAAAGTTGAATGGAATTACAGTAGCATCGTATAGTATGAAATTCACACAAAAGATGGCATTAATCAAATATATACTAACATCACATCTGACAAGCAGGACAGTCAAAGAAAATGGTGGAAGCACAGTTTGTGTTCAAGGAGTGCAAAACTATTTTGAAGTGGTATTTGAAATTTGAGAATAATGAGTTTCTCCCATGTTCTCTCGACTTAACACATCTTGACTTCTACCTATGGAGGACCCTGCATGTGCAGTGATAAAAGTGGACACTTTGGTCAACGTTGCTCAAGCAGTAGTTTACCATAATCTGAAGTGTCTGGATGCTGATGGTAACCACTTTTAGCACCTCTTGTAATTGTAGAAGTCAAACATGACTTGTATTAATCTTTTGTTATCAGTGTATGTTGAGTATTACAATTATAATACTCTTTTTTTTCCTTAATGTGTGTGCACATTTTTGGCAACCTCTGTATATAAAGAAGAAATAAAAAATTTTCACAATAGCATCAAAATAAAAGACAAAAATAAAAATAAATTTACAAAAACTTAGACATGAATTGAACCAAGTGAGCTATACAGTAAAAAATACATCTTGATGAAAGAATTTAAAGAAAACACAAATAAATTAAAATATACCTGGATCAAAAGAATTAATATTGCAACAAGGCCCATATGACCCAAAGACTTCTATAAATTTAACATAATCTCAGACAAAATTGAAATAACATTTTTTTTACAAAAATAGAAACGGAGTTCCCTGATGGTGTAATGGCTTAAGGCTTCAGCACTGGCGCTGTCAGCGCTGCGGCCTGGGTTCGATTCCCAGCCAGGGAGCTACCCACATACCAAAAAGCAAAAAAAACAAAACAACAACAACAAAAAAATAGAAACAACAATTCTAAAATATTGATGGAACTAGAAAGAGACCTCAAAAGTCAGTCAATCTTGAGAAAGAAGAACAAAGCTTGAGACATCATCTTTTCTGTTTTTAAACTGTAATACAAACCTATAGTAAACAAAATGGTATGGCTCTTGTATAAAAATAAACACATAGACCAATGGAACAAAATAGCAAACTCAGATATAATAACTCACAGACATATTCATCTAATATTTGTTAAGCAAGCAAAGAATACTTAATTAGAAAAGCTAGACTTTTATAAAAGGTACTAGAAAAACTGAATGATAACATGCAGAAGAATGATATTTGACTCTTATGTTACCCTGATCAAAAGAAAAAAAAAACTTCAAATGAATTAAGAATTAAACTTAAAACCATAAAACCCCTTCAAGAATAATAATATCGTAAAAGATCCTTGGCATTGGTCTTGGAAAAGCCTTTTTGAGTGAAAAAAAAAAAAAAGAGCAAGAAACAAAAACAAAAGTATTAATAAATAAGCAGTAATACATCAAACCTAAAATCTATACATAGCAAAAGAAACAATCAACAAAATTAAAATATAACCTATGGATTGAAAAATATTTATAAATTATATGTCTCACAAGGCGTTAATACCCTGAATATATAAGAAATCCATACAACCCAATAGCAAAAGGCAAACAACATGATTTAAAAATTGTCAGAGAAGTGATCAAGATGGTAGAGTAGGTAAATGCTGTGTTAACCTCTTCCTACAATCACCTCAAAATTACAACTAAAATATAGAACAACTATCATTTATAATTGCCTTAAGTCTACTTGAACAGAATTCCTAAGGACATGCAGAAGAAGCTATGCAAGACTTATAGGAGGACCAGACACTGAGTGGGCTGGTCGCACACCCATGTGTGTTGTTAAAAATTGAGAGGCATATGTCAGAGGCAGAGTTCACCTCTGAAGAATGAGGGATTGCAGCACCCAACAAGACTTCCCAGAATAGAGCACCAGTGTCATTAAAGGGAGCTCCCACAATGTCAGGCTGTAAAAACCATTAAAATTGGATTTGCTGAGTGAACAAGAAAGCTGCTGGAAACCCAAGCATTACCTTAAAGGCCCATGCACAGCCTCTCTCACTCCCAGGCACTTGCCATGAACTCTAGCCAAGGGACAGTGGGTGGGGAAGTGCCATAGAAATGTAGAAAATGACTGAATTTTGTGGTTTCAGGGCAAGGGCTGAAAGGACAGCAGCCATTTTCCCTGGGTGAGTTTCCTTTTGTGCAGTTGGCCTGTTAGTGCTTGTTTTTCTTTGTCAAGCCTTACCAACAAATAGCCTAACCTGAATTTGCATTGGCCTAGTGAACTTCACTCACTTCACTCTGTTGACTCTCTGGGACACCACCCCACCTAACCAATGCAACACCTGAAGCTATTTCAATTGTAGGCATCTGGAGTTGGCTGAAGCTGTGGTCTTTCTTGGGCAATTTTCAGTTTGTTCAAGAAACCCAAATGAGCAGCAGCTGACCTCAGTGTGTTCTATGCCTTTACTTGAGTGGCTCCAGGCTCAGCTATGGCATAAAATCTGAATCTATATTAATCTGATAAACACCACTTACCTCAACCTTATGTCTTCCTGAGACCCTGTTCCACCCAACTGGTAAACTATGAGAAGCTATTTCAACACCCGAGCCTTACAGACAGGCAGCATGTGGTAGCAGGCCTCATAGTGTTGCTGAGCTGCTTATAACCAAGTACAAGTTGGCCTTGTTTCACAGTGTTTTTGCTTTTTTTAATGTAAACTCCAGGTTCAGTACAGGCAGTGAACAACCATTGATTGCTTTCTAGCTCCTCTTAGGTAACCCAGGCAGGAGGACACAGGCAGCAGCTCAATGTGATGTGCACAAGAGTCCCTCCCAAGAAGCTTCCAAAACAACACCTAGTTGTCAGGTTCAGACAACAACAGAGCACCACCTTATTAGCTCCACAAGCAGTACAGGCAAAAAATTGCTTTGGAATGCTCCAGAGCCCGATGCTGCAATCCCACTCTGAGGTATAAGCCTGCACACAGCAGTTCATATGCTGTAGTTATGGCCAATTTTTACAATCAGTCAACCTGAGGGTCAAACCAAACAATTGACATGCCAAAAGCAATCAAAACCCAACTACAACAGAAAGACTCAACACACAACACACACAAGGGAAATGCCAGGAGGACCTGGCTCAGGTAATCAGGGAGACTGTGCCACTTGGCCTTATAAGACACCAATTATCTAAAGTAAATCTGCCAAGCCTGGGAGAAATAACATTTTTACATATTTATAAAAACAAACACAGAGAAATAACCAAAATAAGAAGATAAAGAAACATGTCCCAAGTGAAAGAACAGAAGAAAACAAACAAACAAATAAAAAAACCCAGAATTTTAAAAATGTAGGCAATCTACTAAACACAATGTACAAACATTCGTTACAAGAATGTCTGAAGACCTAAGTGAGAACTTCAACAAAAAAATAGTAAGTATATGAAAGGACATAGAAACCAAAAGAAAAACCAGTCTGTAGTATAAAATGCATAAATGAACTGAATAATATACTAAGAATCAATGGCAGATTAGATAAAGCAAAGTATAAAATCAATGATTTGGAAGACAAGGTAACAGAAACCACCCAATAAGAATAACAAAAACCAAAAAAAAATTTTTTTTTCAATTAGGATATCTTAAGGAATCTCTGAGACAACATCAAGTGTATCAACATTTATGTTATAGGGGTAAAAGAGGATGAAGAAAAACAGAAATAAATTGAAAATCTATTTCAAAAAATAATGACAGAAAACTTTCCTAACCAGGAGAAAGAAAGAAATATACAAACCCAGTAAGTGCAGAGCCCCAAACAAGAGGAACTAAAAGAAGCCCATATCAAGTCACATAATAATTAAAATGGCAAAGGTTAAAGACAAAAAGTGAATCTTAAAAGCAACAAGACAGCAAAAGAAAAACAACCAGTTATTTACAAGTGAGATCCCATGAGACTGTCTGATTTCTCAACAGAAAATTTGTAGGCCACTGGAGATTGGCATAAAATATTCAAAGTGATGAAAATCAATAACTTGAAAACAAACTACTCTACCCAGGAAAGCTACCATTTAAAATTCATATTGGTTACTTTGGATCTGCTTTGAAAATGACAGTGCGAAAAGAACTACTGGAATACTTCCCTGAAAGTTATAACAAGTAGAACAACTGTAATTCAACATAGGATTCCCTACACAACACACAAACATAGCTAAAAGACCCACTCAATGCATTGAAGTACTTGAAAGTAGGCAAAGAGGGGCCAACATAGGAGGAGGAAAGGAATGCAGAGACAGCGGTCATGGGTCCCTGTTTGGAACACTGTGGTTGAAGGAAAGAGAAGAAAGAAGGCAGGAGGTGAGCATTTCAGACCTCACATGGTCCACAAGACAGAAAAATGTTCAGAGGTGGAAGCCTGGAGATACAGTGGCCAGACCTAACTTTGGTCTCAGGAGGTGCACAGGTAGGTGCTACAAGACATCCTGGCCTAATTTCACTCTGATTTGTGAGAAGGAGAAAAAGAACCTAGGGTCGCAAGAAGCTACAGCCTGACCTCACTCCAGTAGAAGAAAAAGAAGCAAACAGTCTGCAGATGCGCTTCTCTGTCCATGAGCATACCTGCCTAAGGGATCAGCAACATAAAATGGCTGATCTCAACACTAAGAACAGAGACCTTGGAGAAAAGACTGAATACAGAAAAGCATAAGTCCACACTACCCTGGCTTCCTTCAGTGTCAGGCAGAAAATTAAGAAATGGAGCCTGGTAGCCATACCTCACCAGCTCATCCAGACCTATAGTCCTTCACCTCCTCCCAATATTAGTAGTGAGCCCTAGAATAAGCTGTAAAAGTGAGTGTCAAATTTATAAGCAGAATATCTACAGCCCTGAGAATCAAGAAGACAGTTCCTGAGTGGTAGACACATAGTGCCGCTACTTCCACTGACAGAGAGAAAATATTAGAGGCAAAACAGCATCAACAGCTTAGCAGCTGCCATCATCCATAAACACAAACATGACATCTGCCTCTCCCAACAAAACCCTATTGCCACCCTTCCCAGCTAAAACCAAGCTGAAGAGCCATGGGAAGCTGAGAATAACAGAGGCTTCAATTTCTGGCAGGAGGAAAGCGCTGAGGATCCAGAGGCTTAGAGCTCCATAGCCCACCACATCCACCGATGATAGTGGCTTACTGATACCAAGGAAGCCTGGTAATAAAGAAGAATCCCACCTCACAGAAAACTACTCACTGCAAGAAAAAGGAGAAACACACTAAAAAAATAAAAAGATACAGTGATAACCCTTGGGCAAATAAAGAAAAACACTTACTGTATCTACCGGCAGTGGTATTTACTCCTGTAAATGCTCAGAAAAAGAAACAATTCAATAATAAATATGCCCAACTAAGCCAGCAATTCTGCTCAGAAACAAAATGAAAAATCTTCAGAAAAAAAAAAAACAACTTGAAGATAGGAAAAAATATGATCTAAAGTATGGAGAATTAAAGACTGCAGTTCTAAAAACACTTAAAGAGATCAAAGAAAGGCAGGTAAACAGAGAGAGGCAGATTAATTAACTTAGAAAACAATCTGTGGACAAAATAAATACTTTGACAAATAAATTGAAATTATAAATTAAAAGCTAAATAAAAATTCTGGAGATAAACTGCATAATAAAGAAATGAAAAATGAAACACTTAGCATAAAAAGCAGGGATGAATAGATGAAGAAAATAATTAGTGATATCAAAGATAGGAATATAAAAATGTTACAGAATAAAAAAGAGAGATTTGAAAGTTAAAATGAATGAAAGAACTCTACAAGAGTTATCTGATTCTATTAGAAAGAACAACATAAGAACAATGAGTATATCAGAAAAAATATATCAGGAAAACACAGAGTCTACTCAAACAAACGGTAAAATAGAACTTCTCAAAACCATGGAAAAAACTGTCACCTCAAACCCAAGAAGAAAATAGGATTCAACCTGAATGCTAGCAGACATTTTCCAAGGCACATTATACTGAAGATGTGAAAGATTAAAGACAAAGAAAGAATTATCAATAGAGCCAGGGAAAATATTACAATATCTATTAAGGAAAGCCTATCAGCTTGTCATTAGATTTCTTAGGAGCAACTCTACAAGTCAGAAGAAAGTGGAATCAAATATACAAAGTATTGAAAGAGAAATTATCAGTCAAGAATAATTTGTCTAATAAAATTATCTTTTAGATATGAAGAAGCAATTAAGAGCATTTCAGATGCACAGAAGCTGAGGGAATATTTCAGTACAAAACCAGCATTTCAGGAAATACTAAAAAATGTTATTGAACCTGAAGCAAAAAATTCTAAATAAATAAGGATAAATTAGGACAACAAAAACATAAAAGAGAATAAGGTAAAGGTTTAAATTTCCAAAAGAAAAAAATACAGATAAAAAGCATGGTTAGAAAAAGGGGCCACTGCCTATATGAAACTTTATTTTACATAAACTTTATGGTAACCACTCAGAAACATTCAGAACTGAGACAATAACAACAACAACAAAAAACCCCTAAAATAGTAGACAAAAATCATGCAACACCATCAAAATAAAATAACTGATAAAAAGAAAAAAAAGAATAAGCAATCAAGACACTGACCTGCCAGAATACAACAAAAAATTGGCCATAGGAAATTCTCATATGTATCAATCATCACCCTAAATGTAAATAGACTGAACAAACCAACAAAAGGCACAGAGTAGCAGAATGAATAAAAACAAAGCCAATCCATATGCTGTCTCCAAGAGACACATCTCAACCACAAGGACAAACACAGACTAAAAATGAAAGGGTGAAAAATAATATTCCAAGCAAATGACATACACAGAATTGCAGGTGTAGCCTTATTTATATATGACAAAACAGACTTTAGGATAAAAATGTAACAAAAGATAAAGATGAGCATTTTATTATGATAAAGAAACAATAAAACAAAGTTCTGATGTTAGTGATCAATTGGAAAAAGACAGCAGGTGAAACTTCATGTATCTGAAGATTAAACAACATGTTATTTTAAAATGCCTGGGTCAATAAAAATAAAACAAAGGATTAAAAATACATAGAAGTTAATGACAACAGATACAAAACATAAAAATTTTCGAGATGCAAAAATCAGTAATATTATGGAAATTTATATTATTACAGGCCTATCTCAAAATACAAGAAAAATTTCAAAAAAAGAACCTAACACTACATATTGTAAAAAAAGAAAAAAAAAACGAATAAAACCTAAAATAAGCAGAAGCAAATACATAATAAAAATTATAGCAGAATTAAATGAAATAAAGAATTAAAATGCAATAAATAATGAATGCAACAAAGAGCTGGTTTTTCAAAAAAATTAAAAAAATTCAAACATCTGTCTAGGCTCACATTCCCCCTCAAAAAAATAAGACAAAAATAAGCAAAATAACAAATTAAAGAAGAAAAATTATGACTGATAATACAAAAATATAAAGGATCATATGAAAATATTATAAAAGGCTATATGCCACAAAATTTAACAGCCTAAAAAAATGGACAAGTTTCTCAAAAAATATAGTCTACCTAGACTGAACCAAGAAGAACTTAATAATCTAAATACACCAATCAACAATAAGGAAATTGAAACAATCATTTAAAACATTCCCAAAAGCAAAAGTTTATGGTCAAATTGCTTCACAAGCAAGTTTTACCAAGCATTCAGAAAGGAATTAACATTTATTCTACTCGAACTCTTCCAAAATCTTGAAGAAAAAGCAATATTTCCCAAGTCATTTAATAATGCCAATATTATCCTAAAACCAAAGCCTTGTAAGGATAACACACAAAGAAAGAAAACTATAGGCCAATATCTCTGATAAATGCATATGCATAAGTCCTAACAAAATACTAGCAAATAGAATACTACAATGCACTAGAAGATTATAAATTATGATGAAGTGGAATTCAACCCAGGGGTACAAGAATTCTTCAACATACACCAATCTATCATTGTGATACACTATATATATAATAAAAATTATATTATTGTATCATTTGATGGAGAAAGAGCATTAGACATGATACTTCATTTATTTATAATCACAACACTTAATAAAGTGTGTATAGAAGGAAAATAATTAAGGCTATATATGATAACCACTTAGTTAATACCATACTGAATGGGGAAAACCTGAAACCTAAAATTAGGAAAAAGAAAGGAATGTCCCCTTTCACCACTGCTACTCATTATAGTACTGGACGTTATAGGCAGAGCAATCAGACAAAGGAAAGAAATTAAAGGCATCAAAATTGGGAGTGAAAAATTAAACTGTCACTTTTTTATGATGACATGAGTTTTCATACAGAAAACTATAAGGACTCCACCAGAAAACTGTTAGAAACAATAAACAAATACAATAAATTTGCAGGATTACAAAATCAATGTACAAAAATGCATTGCATTTATATATAGTAATAATAAAATTTTAGAAATAGAAATGAAAAAAATAACTTTTGCAATCACAACAAATGAATAAAATACCTAGGAAAAAACTTAACAAAAAAATGTGAAGAACTTATACACTGAAAATAATAAGACACTATTAAAAGAAATTGAAGGGAACACAAAAAAATAGACAGATATTCTGTGTTCATAGATTTAAAGAATCAAAATAATTAAAATGCTCATATTACACAAAGTGATATACAAATTTTATGCAATCCCCATCAAAATCCAAAAAACAGTTTTTCAAGGAATACATGAAAAAAATAATAGATTTGTATGGAATCAAAGAAGACCTTGAATTGCCAAAGCAATTCTATGCAGAAAGAATGAGGCTTGAGGGATAAATCTCCTCGGTTTCTTTTATACTATAATAGAAGCTTCAATAATCAAAACAGCACGGTATTTGCAGAAAAACAGACACAGAGACCAATGGTGTAGAATTGAAAACCCAGAAATTAACCCATGTATATATGAAGAGATAGTTTTTGTCAAAAGATTTTAAAGTTTACAATGGAAAAAAGAAAGCCTCTTCAGTAAATGGTGCTGAAAAAATTAGATAACCACATGTAAAAGAATAAACCTAGACTGCAATATGTCATCATATAGCAAGATTAACTCAAAATAGATCAAAGACCTTCACATAAGACCCAAAACAATAAATTGCATATAAGAAAACATTAGTACTAAACCTGTGGTTTCATGAAGCCTTTATGAATTTGATATAAAAAACAAAGGGATGTATATAAAAATTAAATGAATAAGACTATCCCAAACTAAAAAGCTTCTGCACAGCAAAACAAAACAAAACAAAAACAAGAACGAAAAACTACACATTGAAAAAATAAAGAAAACACTAAGAAAAATGGTAAAGAGTATTAGTGAACAACACCTTGGATATAAGAATAATATCCAAAATACATGAAGAACTTGCACAACTCAACTACAAATAAACAAACAACCCAATTAAATATAGACAGAGGATCTGAAACTACACGTCTTCCCAAAAGGCATAGAAATGACCAACAGATATATAAACAAATGCTCAACTTCACTAGCTATTAGAAAAACGCAAATCAAAATCACAATACAATATCACCTCACACCTATTAGAATGGCTACCATCAATAAGACAAATAATATGAAGTGTTGGAGAGGCTGTAGAGTAAAAGAAACCCTCATACATTGTTAGTGGAAATGAAAATTGGTACAACCGCTATGGAAAATAGTATGGAGGGTGCTCAAAAAATAAAAAAGTTATCATATAACCCAACAATCCTTTTTCTGGGTATCTACCCCAAAATTTCAAAACCGTGGTTTGCAAATATATATATACCCCAGTTTTCATTGCAGCATAGGTCATGGTGGCCAAGATATGAAAATAACTAATGTGTTTCTCAATAGGTGACTGGATAAACAAATTGTGGTACATATACACAATGGAATATTACTCAACCATAAGAAAAGATGAAATACGGGCATTTGTGACAACATGGATAAACCTTAAGATCATCATGCTAAGCAAAATAATTCAGACAGAAGAAGTCAAAACCATATGACTTCTCTTATATGTATAATATGAAACTAAAAGCAACAACAACAACAAAAAACAAAAGCTCATGAACACAGTAATAGTTTAGCAGTTACTAGAGGGTAAATGGTGAGAGTAGTGGAAAGCAGAGAGAGGACATGGTGAAAGGAGAACTGACTCTGAGTGGTCAGCACATAATGCAACACATAGACAATGTATTATAGAATTGTAAACCTGGAACTTATGTAATTTTACTAACTAATGTCATTCCAAATAAATTTAATAAATAAATATATATATATATATATATATATATATATATATATAAATAAAAGTGAGGAAGAGTTAGTGTGTTTGCATGTGTATGTGTGTGGCGGATCGAGTTAAAGACTTCATTACCACAAATCCAGCATTACAAAAAAGTCAAAGGGAATGTTTTAAAAAGAAGCGGGTGGGAGGGAAACAAAAGGAGATCAAATATATAAATAATATAATGGCAATACCTATGTACCTCTCAATATTCACTTAATTATAAGTAAATTAAATGCTTTCATTAAAATAAATAGGAAAGGTAAATGGATAAAATTATAAGACACATGTATAAAGTCAGACAATTTCAGGAAGTCATCCTAGAAAAAGTGCTACATACCTCATAGCTGAATATCACTATGGTCACATTTGAAGTACTCGCTGGAGAAGCTACACACTGACATCAGTGCCTAGTCCACCCTTCAAAGCAATTTTGAAACTCTATTCCTGGAATGGCCATCAGAGCTGTCATTATCCTCAAACACTGATGATTAGGTTCACAAACTTGCCACCATGTGCTTAACTTGGCAACACTGTAGATGTCATAACCTTGGCAATGTTATGACACCTTACTGAGTTCTTTGTACAGTGCTACCAATGTAAGCACACCATGGCAAATTCAAACACTTAATTGTGAGATTTTGGGGACTACAACAGCTATGATGCTTGTTCTAGAAGACTTCCAAAATTGCTTTGAAGAGTGCACTAGACACTGAAGTTGGTGCCTAGCTTCATACAGAAAGTACTTCCAAGTTGGCCACAGTGATACTCAGCAGTAAGGCATGCAGCACTTTTTCTTGGATGAATTCACAAAATTAATTGTCTGACCTTGTATATACTGTCTAAAAAAGACTACCTATGATCAAAAGACATAAATAGACTGAAAATAAAGAGATGGATATAAGATATTTTATGCAAATAAAAATAAAACATAAGTTGGGGTAGCAATACTTATATTGGACAAATTAGATTTTAAAATGAAGATTATAATAATAGACAAAAAAAGATATCACACATTAATAAAGGGATCAATCTAACAAGAAGACATAACCTTAAGAAACTTCTATGTTCTCAACATACGAGCACCTAAATATATAGAACAAATATTCACTGACATACAGGCAAAGATGAACAGTAACAATCATAGTAGGAAAATTTAACATTCCATTGACACCAATGGACAGATTTACCACACACAAAATCAACACACAATCAGCAGCCTGAAATGATGCCCAAGATGAGATTATTTTAATTGATATTTTTAGATTTTTAGAGAATTTGTCCCTAATCAGCACAATATACATTTTTAGGTACCCATTAAACATTTTCCAAGATAGACCACATGTTAGACCACATAACGTGTTTCAGTAAATTTAAGAAAAGTGAAATAATGTCAAGTGTCTTCTCTGACCATAATTGTATAAAACTAACAATAAATAATAAGAAAAAAACTGAAATAAAAACACAGATATTTGAAGGCTAAATAACAGGCTAGCTAATAATGAATGGGTCAACAATAAGATCAAGAAAGAATTTAAATGATATAATCAACCAAACAAAAATAAAAATAAAACAAACTAAAATGTATGAGAAACAGCAAAAGCAGTCATAATATAGAAATTTATAGCAATGCAGGCCTACAACAAGAAACAAGAAAGAGCTGTTATTTTAAAAGGTGTAATAATAAAACTTGACAAATATTTAACCAGACTAAAGTGAAATAAGCCAGACAGAAAAAACAAAGAACTGCATGATTTCACTCATATGCGTAATATAAAACTGAAAGCAAAGAAAAAAAGAAATGAACAAACAAATAACCCATGGACACAATCGATAGTTTAATGTTTATTTGGGGACGAGTGGGTTAGGGAGGGGAGAAAGGGGAGGGGGTGGGAGAGGGGGGGGGAAGCTAAATATAAGGTGATGGAAAGAGAAGTCACATTAGGTGGTGAACTTATTATACATCAAGTTGACAATGCACTGTAGAATTGTATGCCTGAAACCTATGTAATCCTTGCTAACAGATGTCACC